>JAAEAF010008081.1:0-26894 GCA_011037195.1 Triatoma infestans
TAAGAGAAAGTAAAAATAGTGGCTTCATGAATTGACATAAAGTTACATAACTCTCCACCTTAAATACATGTTGGGTGCCTGTAGAGCGGTTAAGTATTAAGCCAAGTCTACTTGAAAAAGCTATTGTGGTGATAGTATTTGTACACTGAACTAGTCGTCCGGTAGTCTGGTAGTGGTAATAGTTTTCAAAATAAAAGTTTGCTTGAGGGGTCCCTAAACTGAAGTAGTTTCACACATCAAGTACCTCTGCAGTATTTATTTAAATGTTGGAGATGTCAGGGTAAGCTTGTTGGTGTAGTTAAGCTCTCTACAAACACGCTTGCGTTGAGAAAATCTTCCATGTTACTGGCAACTGTCACTCTAGCGCTACGCTATCCTATTATGCACCTTTTCTGCGCGTTTTTAATCTACCCCACTATAGAGCCCATTAATGCCCACTATAGAGCAAACAATGGGCTCCAATTTTCAAGCATCAAGCTCTTACCAAAAGCTGCATCATGCTCCAACCAAGAGCTTTTTAAAATCATATATAAACTTGCCAGTTTTAGAACTTAAACAAGTCTAAAATCAAGCTTGTGAAAACCGACAATACTCTAAAAACGCCGCATGTCTGTAAGCGGTCTCAAAGCAGTCTAAAATACAGCTCTCAAGTGTAAGAGAAGAGAACAAGCAACAACTTCTAAGTAGTAATCGACTTTCTTCACTCAGTTCTTTGTCAGAAAAAGCAAGAGTTCTAACTCTCTAAAGTTACCATACTACCCTCCAAAAACCGCACTCCGCTTCGCTTCTCTAAACTACCCTTTAAACTTATCCTCTCTGTAGTATCGTAAATTATCAGCTGAAAGATAAAGGGTAACTAATATACGTATTAACTTTCAAACCATTAACATCCTGCCCGACAACTTTACGCCCTAAAATATATTTCCCTATGCCTACGTATTGTACACAGATGTTTCCAAAACCACGAGATGTCAATGACGAGCTCCAGGACACCAGCTTCCAATACCGGCTCAACGAATTAGCCTCTATATTTATGCCGGAACTCGTTGGAATCCATCAAAGTTCACAAATGCAAAGGCAATAAATAATATCCAGTCAATTGTCTCTTCAACTGATAGTAAAAGTGTTCTATCAATTAAATTAAAACACCCAGGGAAGGATGCTCCACTTTTTCTATTAGAAACTGCGAAGGATCTGAATAATATAGCCCTGAGTAAACCAATTCACTTAATCTGGATAAAGGACCATTCAGGGCTAAAAGGTCATGAAATGGCAGATGTGAGGGCCAAAGAGGTTCTGATATCAAATAGTTGCCCTACACTCAGTATAGTATTACCTTCTGACATAAAAAGTAATCATAAAATTTTATCTTATTTATTATGGCAAAATGAATACAAAATCAATGCAAAAAAAAGGACAGTTTTTTGTCGTCATTGAATGATCCATCCCTAAAAAGCCATGGTTTCATGACTTCAATTAGGATAGAAAATTCTATGGCATACTATCACGATAAGGTTTAACCACAATTATACCCCACATCATTTGGCGAGGATAGGCATCGATCGACATCACTGGTACATGTTCTTGTGATTCGAAGTCGATCGCAGACGCAATCCATCTAATTCTGGCATACCCTAAGTATGACGAAGACAGAAATAAATTATGGGAATCAATCTTACAAACAAATTGTATCTTGCTAGCAAATTTTAGTACACTTTTAGCAACAAAAGACACTAACTAAACTATTACCTTATACACAGAAATATTTGAATATATTAAATTAAATAGAATTTCGGGCTAGCGGGTTTATACGACAGTGACCATTAAAATAATATATGTTGGCCAATTTGCAGTATCAAAAGGCCATTAAAAAAAAGATACTCTAGGCCCTCCTACAGGAAACTCAATAATATTATACAAACTTCATTAAAATCCTCCCATATACATTAATTAAAAAAAAAAAAATTCTAAAAAATGGATGACCAAGAATTTAGTTTACTTGAGCTGAGAGCAACGCTAAAGTAATGGAACTACTTAATCACCATCAAATTCATCACAGGAAAACTGGACTCAATAGTTCCATTAAAATTCGCTTCGAAGGCCAACATTAAGTCTCCAAGCGCACGTCAACTGCTCATTATCTCCTAGGCCAGCCTCAGGGATGAATTTGTTACAATGTTGATAGCCAATCTCCTAATTAGCTGTCTCTAACTAAGAGGGACTGAATTAAATAGATAAAATCGGAGAGCTTATCATCAAGTCACCAGATGTTAATGAACTTTGAAGATAATAGTCGCCAATATCAACTTTGAAATTTTAACCAAGCTAATCTACCGGATAAACACAGTTCACACTAGTTACAGTACATCACTCTTTAAGAGAACATCATTCTATATTCATCAACAATTATCACTCTCTGTTCGGTCACTCTATGTACTCTTCTCTCCTTACTCAGAAAATCGTAAAATATAATTAATTAAGTGGTCAGTTCGTGAACCCTCATCCTGCTACCATTTCCCTTATCCTGGAAGAAACGGAGGTGATAAAAATGCATGCTATGAAAATAGGACTCCGTTTTTTACACCAATATATTGGCAGTTATAGACATTTAAAAGCTAGGATTAGCCAATAAATGTCAATATGTGTGATATGAGTTCAATAATTCGGTGATATGAGTTTCAGAATTCAATAATTAATAATTAGTTAATAGAAAAAACTAAAACCACAAACAAAAAAAATAAGTAAATTAACTATTTTGGTGGTGGCGGGGGAGAATGACGAATATTCTTAATTATAAAGCACAATATGTGGTACGAGTTTACTATGTAGTAAATAGAATTCATATGTGGTGGAACTGGCAAGGACGTTTATCTTTCACTAGAGTGTGAATGTAAAGATTTGTTAGTATTAAAGTGAACGTGTTCCGGTGCTCTCATTGTGAGATACAGGTTTGGCAACAATTTTTTTTTTTTTTTTAATTATTTTATTTATTATAATCATAAAATATTTTCTATCTATTAAATTAGAAATTACCTGGCCGAGCTTTTAATTGTAAAATATTTATGCGTAATGTGTGTCTAAGTGAATACTAGACCAGGATTAGATACCAATCTAAAGCTAATGGTCAGACAAGAAAGTATTAAAAAAGATTTTCTGAAGCATCTATTCTACTAACTCGTGTGTTTTTAAGTTACGAAAGTTTATAGTAGTGTGTGGGATTAGTTTTGGAGGATATTTCCAATGTTAAATAGTAAGAGTATTGCTATCACGTTAAATATTATTAATTGATCGGAAATCTATGTTCTTGGGGTCGCGTGAGTAGGAAAAAAAATTATTTTTTTTAGCGAATAGTCAGTACTTTTGTCTGTGAGTGCTTTGTGTATCAAAATATCTAAAAAAAAGAATAATGAAAGACAGCTGCAACTTGATATTGCATTTAAATATCACAGCCGGTGTTTTGTCATCAAGTTTTCAGTGGAATTCCATCAATCTGAAGTACTACTTACTAATTATTATTATTATTACTTTCTCTTACTCCTAGTAATCGTGTCAAATTTTCGATATCGAGTTTTCACCGGAAATATCAGTTTTGAGGTCCCCTGACTCCAAAAAATGGTTTTTAGTAAATGGTCTTGTGTGTATGTATGTATTTGAACAGCATAGCTCAAAAACGAAAAAACCATAGATCAAGTTGTGAAACTTGAATATTCCGTTTTTTAGGTAATCACCATGGGATCTGACAGTACGATTTATCTGTCAAAATTCCTCAACCGGAAGTACCACTTTACAAGTTGGTTTTGTTACATTTTTGCGATTTTCTCAAAAATGGCTCCGACGATTTTCTTTAAACTTGGTATATCTACTATATATACAAAGAGCTACAACGTTTATTTGAAACATTTCTCAGGGAAAATTAATTTAAGGGCACTACCAGGGGGAGAGGTGGGGTAAAGTTTTCACCTAAACTGCTATTTCAGTTTATTAGACAATTCTGCCTTCTTAATAATGTTAATTAGAATTAAATATGTTGTTGAAATTCCGAGTTTGAAAAAAGTTGGATAACAGGAAGTGCGTTTATTTTAACCTTTTACTAAATGATTTCTTCACTTTTTCGCGATTTTCTTGAAACATCGTGTATAAACCAAACATGCAATGATCTACATTTTTTATCTAAAACATTTCTCTGGGGGCAAATTCATTTTAAGGGCACTTGTAGGGGAGGGCTGGGGTTACAGCTCCTCTTAAATGAGTTATCACAGTTGATTATACAATTGAGTCAACCAAACAAAAATTAATTAGAAATAAATAGATGGCTAAAATTCCGAGTTTTAAGAAAATAGTAAACCGGTAGTGCGCTTGTACTGAACTGTTTTTTTTCAATTTTCCACGAATTTCGTTAAATTTGGTACACAAACTATAACATTTGTCAATTATAATTTTGAGAACAGGAGTAAAGAGAAAGTTGTGTGAGTGTTTCACACCAGATTTTTTTTTTAATGTCTGGTATTTTTCTTATAATTGGCTTTATTTTCTTGTTGGGAGAGGTTAAACTTTAATATTTCCTTTTAAGTGCTATTTCCATTTAATCAATAATCCACCACAATTAATATTGAGATACAGTAAAAGTATAGAATAAATTCCTTTATTTGAAGGACATTTTATAGTTTCTAAGTTGCTACAAATTTTCTCGAAAGTTATTTGAGAGGTTTTGCTTGGAAAAACTCTTTTTAAGTAGATTTGGGAGAGAGATGAGACGTTAAGTTTATTAAAATTGTAATATCAATATTTCTAGGTATTTTAATGAGATCTATAATGTAGCCACTTTCAATTAGCTGGTTCTTAAACCAATTTAACCCAATTAAAAGAAAATTTTGGAAATAAAATATTTTAATTATGCTATGAGAAAGTTGTTTAATTAAATATCAAAATTAATTCACAGAGAAGTTTACTAGGCTGATGACCCATCTGGCGAGTCCTTGCGAACTGCAATACACCGGAGATAATTAAAAATCTTCTACCAAGAAGGTGAATTAATTCTTTTAGGGCAACATTAAGAATCTCATTTATTCATAATGATTCTTTGTGCTGTTAGCGATATCAGACAAATTGAATTTACTTATAAAATTTGATTTTTTCACATCATGAAGCATACCAAAATAAAAATATTTACTGTTTAAATTCTATAGTAAGGATTAAGAATATTGAAAATGAAAATGCTTGTAGTAGAATGTCCGCTTAATCCGCTTAATGTCAGAAATACTGAGAGTATATTTGGCTAAAATAATTATCTCATTTGCAAAAACCGGCTTCGTATTCCAACAATAAATCCATCTGAAGTTTAATTTTTATATAGATATATTTATATTCTTCTTCTTCTTTCTTCACTTCACTTGGCTCTGCAATCAGCTTGCGCGAGTCTTGGCCTCCTCTATGGATGAACGCCAGTTGTCGAACGGTTTGATGCCGCCACCAAGGAAGTTGCGGACACCAAGGAAGCTGCTTGCATCTCTTGCCACTGCATCACTCCATCTCAATCTGGGTCTCCCGACTCTGCGTACACCGTGTATGTTTTCTCTCAATAACTTGAGAGCACTTCCTCGGGATTCATTCTTCCTACATGGCCCGCCCAGCGCAGGCGCCCCAGCTTGATGTAGTCCCAGGAATTTGTACATCCTTGTACAAATTCCTTAGTTCCTCATTACTTATCCATCTCCATGTGTTCCCATGTAGGATGGCTCCATAGATCCTACGAAGAATTTTCCTTTCAAATCTAAGGAGGGTAAGCTCGTCGTTTCTAGTGATGGTCCAGCATTCCGAGGCATATGTTAGAACGGGTCGGATGAGAGTCTTATAGATTCTTATTTTTGTGGACCTGCAGAGTAACCGATTTTTCATATAACCCTGTAGACCGAAGTATGTCTTATTAGCCAGCAATATTCTTCTATTAGTCTCATGATGTATATTATTATCGTGATTCACTTGAGTTCCTAGATAAATAAAATTATCCACCCACTCAAAAGTATGATTCCCTAGCTCCACATCACTATCTCGCTGTACTCCAGATGAAACGTACATGTACTTTGTTTTGGCTTGGTTCACTTCAAGTCCTACTTCCTTGGCAGCACTTTCCAAGTCCAGATAGGCATCCCTGATCGCATCTCTTGATCGACCAATCAGATCCACGTCGTCCGCATAAGCTAGCAACTGGGTAGTTCTATTTATAATAGTACCATTCGTCTGTATCTTCGACTTTCTAACGGCCCATTCTAACGCCAGATTAAATAGGATGCACGCCAGGCCATCCCCTTACTTTAAGCCTTTATTCTATTACTTTTGAACGGCTGCGAGAGCTCGTTTTGAGCGAGTATTGACCATGCAAACCACCCAAGTCATCGTCATTTTAATTAAGCATACTAACTTTGGGGGTATCCGGAACTCCAGAAGGGCACGATAAAGAGCATTGCGTTGTACACTATCATAGGCCGACTTGAAATCTAAGAAAAGATAATGAGTATTCAGTCTGTACTCTCTTGTTCTTTCCAGGATTATCCTAAGTGAGTGGATTTGTTCTACTGTGGATCTTCCAGTTATAAAACCAGCTTGATATCCTCCAGTCAGACGTTCCGCGATAGGAAGTAGTCTTCTATAAAGAATTCCAGATAGAATTTTATATATTGTAGGCAGTAGCGAAATGCCTCTATAGTTGTAACATATTAAGACGTCTCCTTTTTTGTGAATCGGGCATATGACCGCTTTGTATTCCAACAATAAATCCATCTGAAGTTTAATTTTTATATAGATATATTTATATGATGATTAAAATGTTTATTTACAGATTTTACTTTATAGTACTAAATTTTCTTTATATTCTATTTATTTTCATTATAACTTACAACTATGCACAACAACAAAAAAAGTGTGAAACGTTCATACGACTTTCTTGTATTATAGTTTATTATAGTTACAAATCATCTTTATTTTTTACTAAATATTTGCTTTCTTCCAATTTATATCGATTGGAGGATGTCTGCGCGGCAGACACCTAAGGCGAGGTGGCGTACGTGCGCCAGGAAGTGAGACACAAAAAAAAAAAATAAAATTAAATAAAATTAAATAAAAAAGGAGATGCAAAGGAAGAAGCTTCGACTTACCTTGAGTGGTGATGCTGAATGCGCAAGCGGCGAAGCTGAGGCGATATGTGAACGGTCGAGAAAGATGTGGCGTGTACGTGTATGTGTGTGGGTGTGTGGAGGAGTGAGTTGGGGCAGAGGAATAAGGAGTTAAGGGAGGAGGACGTACAAGAAGAGACATAAGAGTGTTTGACAGCGGCGTTGATTGCTGCTGTATAATCGGCGAATGATGGCGCAAAAACCTGGGCGCGGCAGGTAGAATCGTAGGTTGATGATGGGGAATGGAGACGCACGGCGAGGGCGCGAATAAAATGCCAGACAATTCACAAGGCGCGTATAACCAATTGCCAGGCGAAATGGATTGGCGAAATATATAAGTTAAACACAGAGATGCGCACAGAAGCGGTAAAACACGAACTTTTGTTGGCGAGAGCTAGACTGTAAGTGAACAAGTGAAGTAAGTTTATAGAAAAAGAAGGGTTTAAGAGTGTGGGGAAATAAACGTTAGGCACGAACAGGAGAGATAAAAGGCGCCGCTATCCCACCATCGAGAGAGAGAGAGAGAGAGAGTGAGGTAAAAGGCGGGAAGGCGTGGGAAATATGCGGGCGATGAAGTACCAATTTTGAAATAGCGAGGCAAAGTTAATCCCTCAAAGGTGCCGCAACCTAACAGAGGATCTATACCTAATAAAATGACATTTTTTGAGGAAATCCTACGCTCTCTCTTACCTAAAAACTTCTTTAAATGAACTTTCTCATAGTTACAATCGCTAGTATATACAATATGATAATAGGCAGAGGGTGTATACTCTTAAAAACCAAGATTATATTATATCCCGTTACTTATATTTATATATTTAATACCGATAGTCATTATATAGTTAATATTGATACTAAGATATAATATGTAACAATACCAACTAAATACTTAATAAAAATTCCAAATGTTAAGAACATTAGATAATTAGAATTGTAATAATTGCGGTAAAGAGATAGTGGGGTAAATGTTTCACAACAATTAATTGCTGTTGTATAGAGAGACTGATTAAACCAGGAATGAACAATTTACTGTATAAAACATAAATTGTTCAGTCAAATTATTGTTTACGCTATTCCCATTTATTTAGCAGTTTGCTACAAATTCATAACTTATTTTTTATTATGAAAAAATTGTTCTTGTGGCTTATTATTATTATTTTATATTATTAGATAGTAGATAGATTAGACTCGATTAAAACAACTACTCACAAACTAATTACAGACTTATAGAAACAAAAATTAATTGATCTCAATACTAAAATTCGTCTCTCAAATTTCTCACCCACTCCACCAAAAATCTATGGCTTAGTTAAGACATATAAAAACAATAATCCATTACGGTCCAATAATTTCATTCATCAACGCACCTACATATAACCTTTCAAAATTCCTAAACGACATATTAAAACACATTTCTGATAACACTTACAATATTAAAGATTCCTTTAAGTTAAAAGAAAACGTAGACTAACATAAAAATCTCCACCAACTATATCCTTATTTCATCAGATATTGCTTCCCTGTTTACGAATGTTCCCATTGAAGAAACGATAGAAATTATAAAAAGGAATTTTTATCTTGTAGAGAATAAAAACTAATATTCCTCTTCAAAATTCAATCTCTGTTACCCTTCTGTAAATGAAGATATTTTAATACAATTAACACTTTAACAACAAATCTTTGGCACGCCATGGGAAGTAGCGTAGGACCTATTCTTGCGGATATCATCATGTCTGAATTAATTCAAAATTCTATTAAAAAACTACCTTTTACAATCCTTTTTTTTTCAAATATGTTGATGATTGTTTAACCGCTCCCTGAACATTCCATACTATCCGAACACCTTTAATACATACCATCCCCGTTTACAATGTACACACGAATAGAAATAGATAATAAAATTAATTTTTTAGACATGACGAATTATCCGTGAAGAAAATGGTTCTCTTATTACCAATTGGTTATGAAATCCATACCGTTCTGACAGATTCCTCCATTTCCTTTCCAATCATCCATATAACCAGAAAATCAACTTTATTAAATCCTTTACAAAACATGTACTTCATCTCAGACATCCCCGTTTCCATGATGAGAACAAGTTAAAATATCTAAGATATTTAAAAATAATGGCTATCCCCTCCATATTATACAAAAAAATATTATATCAACAATCCATAGATAATGTGATCAACTGACTCCCTCTACAACATCCTGAAACTTCCAATATCCTATATCTCTATCCCATACATAGAAGGTCTATCAGAAAAAATAGCTAACATTTTCAAGAAATATATAACTTTTCCATTGCCCACAAAAACTCCAATCCTCTAAAAAAAAACTCTTTTCTAAACTAAAAGACCCCACACCCACAACTTTATTATCAGATATAATTTATAAAATAAATTGTTTACAATGCCTAGCTATATACATAGGATACATCTAAATATTTAAAAAATAGACTGTACCAACATAAATAAGTCTGTGAAACTAAAAAAAAAACAACTGACATGACTACAGCACTAACGAAACACTGCATACAATACAAACATGAATTTGACATGGAAAACATCAAAATTCTCTCCATTAATAACAATAATAACAAAAGAAATATATTGGAAATGATTCATATTAAAGATAAAAGTTATCTATTAATTTTAGAACAGACTTCAAAAAACCTATCCCTCAGTTATAACAATCTCCTGGAATTTCCAAAACAATATACAGACGGTTTTCCCATCCTCTCTCCTAGCTCTTGACCCATCCAATGTCCGTAACACTTGGTGATGGTATGTCACAGGTTAAACTAGAATAATTACTACTGGAATTCTAACTGAAAATTTGTGTAAGTAAGATTTCCTAAGTTATTTCCATACTTTACTCTTATATATGCCACATATTTTTTTAATAGTTGTGATTTAGTTTAATATTGTTGATCTGTTCTACAACAATAGTTTTAAAATAAATTTAAATGTGCTATAAATATCATACTCTTTATTTAGTTTATTTATATACTCGTAGTTTATTTTAAAAAATGTTTATTCTGAAAATATTTATATTAAGTTCATATTTTATATTGTTTAAATTTTTTATTGATTTGTATTAAAATTAAAACCTTTGTACAGACCCTGAAGAAGGCAATAAATTTGCCGAAAAGTCGGTAGAAATTTAAAAAGGATTCTTTCGTATGACCGAACCTCAACATTCAATTTACAACATTATTAGATAGTTTTTATGTTTGGAAAAAAAAAATGTAATTTCATATCATGGAAGAGTATAAATTGAGTAAGTGTCATGATGTTGCATTGGGACTAAAGTGGTGTAATATTACGTAATTGGACTGTACACATTTGGACAGAAGATGACCCACTTATTGATATATTGAATCTAACAACTTCTTAATCTAATACCAAAATACAAGTGGTAATTTTAATAATAACTATACTGATGTTAGAAACTGTTATTAACTAGTTCATGTTGCAATGTCCATTCACTAGTAATTATTATAAATAATTAACTATTGTTAACAAACAAAAAAAATATCGTCAGGAAACTTGTATTTATTCTTATGTAATCATAGCAACAATTTGTTACCGATGGAGGGGGCAAACTGGCATTTAATGTTTTATTACGTTTTAAAATTCAAATATCCCGTAAAAGGAAATGGACTAGCCACTTCTTCAGAGAATTTGTCGTTCCTGCGGGTATTCAAGCCACTAACAACATTAACAACACTTATACTTACGCCATCTAACACTCCCACACTACACTTAAAGCTTATTTTTTTTAATTTTTTTATTGATTTAAATGATTTTGTTCATTGTTTGGAATGATGTTGATTTTGTTGATTTTTAATAAATTGTTGTTACTTTATATGTGTCTATATCGGTTTTAGGATGTTTTGATTTTTGTATTTTATTATATATGTATGTGCGGGTAATGAGACTCGATAGCCGAAAGGGAAGGCGACTCATCTAAGTAAGGACAGCCTTAAATATGTGTCCCTAGTCCTTCAGGTTGGGACGTACAACCGTACGTCGGACTCTCTCCACAACTATGTAAAAAAGTAAAATGCGAAAAAAAAAGACATGTAAATACGCTTGACTTTAGCAGCAGCGAGAGAAAAATCGGATAAAAAGAATGATTACTTGGAGTTCTGAAGAACAGGAGCGTTATTCTTTCCTCAAAGCAGTGTTCCGCAACTAATGCCCATGCCACTGCTATGTGTAGCCTATGCAATGCTATGTGTGGCGCCATAGCATAATAGTAGGTACAACGCGAGGTTGGTGATTCATGCCCCACATGTGCCCCGTGGTATATAATAAATAAATAATATCAAAACCAATAATACCAAAAGTGGTGAAATTTGACCGCTATTTTTATTCAATTATTATGCGGAATAATACGATTCCATTCGAAATCCTTTTCCAACCAAGGCTATAAATTCTGCAGATGCATTTTGTTAGCAATTCGAGAGGTATTTATTGAATTGAGTAACGACGGGACTCTAAAACTTCACTTTGCCGAAGTTCCATTGAATGCTTTTGTGGATTTTGGCTAGGAAAGAATATCCTCGGATTTCAGGCCACGCTATTTCAATTCTACTCCCATTTTCCACGACATATTCATGTAAAGAAAGTTTACCAACTCTAGTGATGATTAAAAATGATAAACGGTCATACTTAAAAGATCTTTTACAAGAACATCGGGTTGCACTTTCAAAAATCGAGCTGAATATAAAATATTTATATTAATTCAAACAAACTCTTGTATCATATTAATTAACATTTTTTTAAAAAAAAGTATGTTATATAAGTAAAATGTATCCTGAAAATGGGAAGTTCTTGTTATATATTGTTATCGCCTAGAATTTTGATTAAAAATAGATTATGTTATGTCAAGGAAGTTTGTGTTTGAAAGGTTAGAGAACCTGAAGACGTGATTGAGAGGGGGGTAGGATGGAACCCGAGTGAAGTACAGTGCTACTTGAGGGAGTACAATGTGCCTGTATTGCGTGGAGGATTGTCTGTGCCAGGCTGGATTTATCTGGTATAATTAAGTGTTGTTATCTAATTCCGACTTGTTTTCTCTTTGTAAAAACTTTAACCTTTGGGTTATCGATTAGTAAACAACTATAAAAATAAAAGTAGTTAATATTAAATTCAGGTGTGGGAAGTGGGGGTTAACCTATTCTCATTGTTAATGCTGAAGATGCAGTAGCCATCTTGTACTGTGTAGAGGTTGCAATCGAAGAAAGGACACAACTTCAATACTGCAAATCGATCAATAATCACCACTTGGAATCTGATATGTAAATATTTACAAACATTCTTTTTATTTTATTTCATATGGTAATTTGTATCCTCAATCAGCATTGTATTCTAGTTTTGATATATTTTTGTGGTAATTTCATTCAATTTCGTTTGATGAAGTTCATTTAATTCATTTCTAACCAAATGAAAATAATGAGATAAAGTAAAAATTTAGTCATATATTTAGTCTTTTTCTTACCTGCAGTTATCTACTAAAATAGATGGACCAAACAAAGTTAAAGTCGAATCCTAAACAAAGGGAACGAACCAAGCGGGAAATCACACAAAGTCGAATCTCCATCGAAAACAGTTAGTGAAGAAATTGTTATACAGTTACTGGAGAAACACAGGTTACTCTTGGCAGATTTGCAAAATAACCAGAGGAGGGAATTTCAAGTGATGCCAGATTTTACTAAAAGCTTGCAGGATTTTTGAGGTAAGGCGGCTGTTTGCATTGCTGAGAATTAGCTGGATTCAATTAACTCTATTACCAGACTACATCAATGGCCGGAAACATTTAAGCTTGAAATAGTAAGAACCCATTTAGTTGGTCCTGCCAGAAATTGGTATTTAAGTAGGCGTTTTAGAGATTGGACAGATTTTTAAAACCCAATTCTCAAGGGAATTTTCGCCTCTGAGGTGGGTGTGTCTGACCGGTGGCGTTTAATGCATAGCAAAGTTCAGAGAAAATGGGAAGATCTTGAAGTTTACTTTCACAATAGTATAAGATCTTAAACTAAGGTTTTAAACTTAAAATTTAAAGAGGTAAAGGACCAGTTATTGGAGCAGTATGGAGCAAGGAATTGTGTAACTTATTATTTTTTAAAAACACATATTATTGAGGATGAGTTACTAGCAAATATTCGAGAGTTTGCCAGAATGGAGGTTAAAATGGAGGAACGATACATGCCAAGGGAAAAATTGAGACTTGCTACAAAACGGGTAGTTGCTCCCCAGAAAGACGCTGATTAAAACCTTAAAGATTTGTCGAGTCTCCGTAGGTTGATTTAAGTGATCCAAAAGGCGGAATTTCTAGGACGAGGTTTGATCCAAAATTTTATGTCTGTAAGACAGGGGACACATCTCTAGAGTTTGTCCAACAAATAATACTTTATTTAAATGTTTTGTGAAAAACTGGGGCACATCAAGTCAAGATGCCCTGAAACAACAATAAATTAGGAGTCCAAATAAATTGGTCACTGAATCCCTATTAACTACTTCAAAGTGTCAAGATACCTGTTGGAAGTTAGAGTGAATAGCTATAAGCTGGAAGGACTGGTTGATACCTGAAGTAATCAGATCATTTTAAGGCATTCCAATAGCCGTCGAGATGATTTTTAGCAATTTCCACATATGATGCGGAAATATTGAGGATTGGGATAAATTACTACCAAACCTCTGGGTAGGGCCACAGTTGCTATGGAAATAAATGGAATCTCTATAAACAGCGTATCAGTTGTCGTAGTGCCGGATTCCTATATTCAATATAATTTAATAATAGGAGAACTAACGTAGATGCGCGTGGGCTATGCTATTACAAGTTCGACAATAATTTCCAATTGGCCGAGAAAGAAAATTCTGAATTTAAATATTTTGATGTAGTGGCTGAAGGTCCCACAAAACATCTTAAATTAAAATAAACAGTTCAATTGAGACCAAATGAGGTTGGTCTAGTACAGAGGTTAGAGTAAATAACGAAAAAAGTTATGTAGTGGAAGTACCAATTGGGAAAAATAGTTTAGTGAATTTTGACAATATTTTTAAGTGGAATAATTTTGGAAAATAAGTAGTGAATATGCCTTCAAAAATAGTGTATTTTAGTGGTGTTAAAAGAGTCAGTTACTATTAAATTAAGGTCAGTGCTATTGAAGAGAGAAAAGGGACAAGAACCCGTTAGGGTAAAACAATGCCACTTGGCCAACTGTTTTATAGGAGAAAAATCCCTCGCTAGAGCAGAGCATTCTTTAAACAGTCTGAATCCTGCACTCAAATAGGACAGTCTGAATTAGACATTCAACCAGAACACTTGTCTCAGAAGTTGCTCACTTAACTTCAGTGCCAGATATTAGAGTTTAACATTTAATCTAACTAAATAATAATTATTGATTCAAATTTTTTGTTTTATATGGGCTGAAGTGTTATCTTGTTATAAGATGGTAATAAAAAGAACCATATTTCAGCCAAGCTTAATTTGATTTCTTTCCTTTTTTTCACATATGTAGTGATTTATAGATTTTAGTATTTTTCCTTACGTTTCGGCACTAAACGTGACATCCTCAGAGGAGTTCATTTTAAAATCTGGTGTTTCATATAAATTTTATTTCGTTATTTTTGTTCATTTTTGCTAACATTGTCTGTTATGAGTCTAGTTTTAATTGAAAATTGTTTCAGCCAAAAATTTTTTAGATAGGACCACGTGGTTTTCCTATTTCTTACTTTCCTTTAACTATTTTTTGTACTTTCTTGTAGATTTGATTAGAGTCACCTTGCCTACTTGGCTGTGCGATGGTGGACTGTATTTTAATTTACCGCTCTTTAGGCTCTGACCGTATTTGCCATATGATCTTTTTACATATTACTCATAGTAGTGAAAACATTCTTTTTTAGTATATTTCTTCTTTTTTCTAACTCCTTATTCCTAACTCTTAGTGGTTCTGCCATGTTGACTTGTTTCAAATTTTTTGTTTTATATGGGCTAAAGTGTTATCTTGTTATAAGATGGTATCGTACAGCCAAGTAGGCTGAGAATAAAATTAAGCTTGGCTGAAATAAGGTTCTTTTTATTACCATCTTATAATAATTATTGATTTTACAAGCATAGTATTGTGATATTGAAAAGTATTTAAAATTCCTTAAAGATAATATATTTAATTTAATCTAGCAGTGTTTTTTTTATTTATTTCTAATTATTTCTCTTCTCTTTAAACACACACACACAAACCCATTACAAAACCGCTCGTGCTACACAAGCTACCACTACACTACAACACATCACACTAATCACATTTCAGTTACTAGTAATACTAACAGCTATAATAATAATAATAGTAACTAACAGTAGTAGTTACCTAACAATAGCAGTAGTTAATATTATGTAACCAATAAAAAAAATTATGTAATATTTATGCTTGTATTTTGTATATATACAAATTTTATTATTTACTTTTGTTGTGCTACGAAATTTGGGGAATATCTTTGTTGTGTTGTGGGCTAGAAAAGGTTGCGGAGCACTGCTCTAAAGTGCCATTTCAGTATAATGTATGGTTTTACTACACATATATAACATTGGTATATATATTGGATGTATTGATGAAATTCCAAATTTGAAGAAAATCAGTTATAATCCGGAAGTGCTCCTTTACAGAATAGCTTTTTGAATTTTGTGGAGTTTTCTCAAAAACGACAACTGTCATTTGGGGGGGTGGGTAGGGGTGGTTTTATTGCACAGATAAAAACTTGTCACTTTTATTTGAAACATTAAAAAAAATAATTGATTTTATAGGTGTTCCGTAGATCCTTCAAGGTCGTTTAAATTTAAACTGATGTTACACGGTTTTCAGATAGAGGGCGCTCGCAGGTCCATTTAGGTTTATATGAATATATCATGCAAAAACCGTTATTACCTTGTTTTTTGACAAGCCCATCTAAACCTTCCTAAAAAATGCAATTTTAATGAATATTTTTTAATTAAATTGTATTAATTTGGATCAAAGGAAGTCATGTGAGTGTATCACACCAGATTTTGTTTCCTATAGTTGATTTTCCTTGAGTGCATTACAAATCATAATATATGTCCTACAGTCATTCTTGTCGCAGCGCCCGCTCTAGCGGTTATGTCGCCCCGGACATAAAGACAAATTGCCGCTCCTTAAGAATATGTATATATTTTTTTAAGCAAGCCTATGCATGTTCTAACATAAGCTGGAGCAGCGCTCTGCTCGCTTGCTAATGCTATTCAGTTCAAAGAAGTATATGCATATTCAAACAAGTTCAAGCATCGTCTTTTACAAATTCTGCATTAATTTTTTAATAATAGTGTAAATATTATTAGCTTGTAGACATAAACAATGTAAATTTTTAGCAAACGAAAAAATCGATATGTGAAAATATCTATTAACTGATTATTTAACATATCAATATTTTTTGTTACACTTACAGCTAAAATGGCGCCCTACACCGGGGCTGCTTGTCATTAACCAGGTCTCTAAGCTTTCATATTTCGTTTAGGTATCACCATGGGATCTGACCCTACGATATCTGTCAAAATTCCGCAACCGGAAGTACCACTTTACTAGTTTTTTTTTTCCTTTTTTGCTATTTTCTCAAAAACGGCTCCGACGATTTTCCTCAAACTTGATATATTAACTACATATACATAGAGCTACAACTTTTATTTAAAACATTTCTCTGGGAAAATTCATTTAAGGACACTCATGGGGGAGGGATGGGGTTAGGTTTTCATCTAAAGTGCTATTTCAGTTTATTAGACAATTCTATCATCTAAATAATGTTAATTAGAATTGATATATTGTTGAAATTCCGAGTTTGAAAAATCGGATAACCGGAAGTGCGTTTATTTTACACTTTACTAAATGATTTTTTTTTTCTTTTTCGCGATTTTCTCAAAAATGGCTCCGACGGTTTTCTTCAAACGTCTTATATAAACTAACATACAAAGATCTACATCTTTTATTCAAAACATTTCTCTGGGAAAATTCATTTATGGGCACTTTTAGGGGAGAGGTAGGGTTATGTTTATCTCAAAACTGCTATCATAGTTGATTATACAATTATATCATCCCAACAAATAAATTAGAAATAAATAGATTGCCAAAATTACAAGTTTCAAGAAATTTAGTAAACCGGAAGTGCGCTTTTACTGAATAGTTTTTTCAGTTTTCGACGAATTTCAATAAATGTGGTACACAAACTATAAAATTTGTCAATTATAATTTTGAGAACTGGAGTAAGAGAAAGTTGTGTGAGTGTTTCACACCAGATTTTTTTTTATTTTTTATTTCTTTGCAACAATTGTTTAGCATTACTTATATTATAATCTGTCAAATATGAAAGCAGGAAATGGTTTAAGCAATTAGATAATAAGAAACATTTCCCGAAAATAAATAGTAAAGGATTGCCCGATTCCTAAAGGAATAAAGAAAGTACCTACGTCATGTGTCAGATTAAGTTTATGAATGAGTATATAATAATATGGGCATTTCTTTGCTATATTCTTTGTAGTAGTGTACGTAAATTAGATTTCATTGATTTCTTATTTTGATTTTTTCTTCATTACTTCATTGATTTATTGAATATTCAACCAAATATCAATTGACACACTTTCGAGATTAAATTGAGAAACTAAATAATAAAATCTCGAGTAGAAAATGTTTCTTTGAACTTAAGTTATATCTTGAGACAAACTTTTTCTCTACAGCCCTCAAGTACAATTGGGCGAGTTGGCTGCGAAGTGGTGTAAGTCGCAAAAATATAAAAATGGACTTAACACCACTTGATTACCAAGGCGCTTAGCAGTTTCGTTCAGTGTAATTATATTCAACCCTATCTGTAAGTGGACTATTGCACTAGGACCCACGCTACTTATCTGATACGAAGAACTCCATGTTTAGTAATGATAAATGGTGTGAATCCATGTTTCAATTTTTGTTACTTACCCCACTTGGCAACCAACCCGCCCAATTGTGTAACTTGCTGGGATAACAGAAAATATTTGTAAGATTTTTAACCACTATACCTAATAAACTGAAGTATTAATCAAGCAAAAATTTTCACAGATACGTTTCTTTATTGTTTTATTACATTCAACATTATGTTGCCTCTTAACTTGAACTCTGCCGCAAAGCTTTCTGCACTTTTCAAGCACGAATATCTTCGAATGATAAAGACTCTACAGGCATACTTACCTGAATTTTTTTTTTTTTTAAGAAATGCCATCCCCAGCTAGTTTTTTCCAACTTGTTAATTAATGATAAAATAATTGTTCTGTAACATTTCTATTTCTAGTAGCTAATATTACTGAAATGTCTATTTACTATCCAATCAATATTATGTTATAGTATTCCAACACCACATAGTACATACGTTATAAGACAAGTTACAACACACGTCACAAAATAAGTATTATTACCAAATTGCAGTCACACATAAACGTCCTAAAACTTATCCCCATAAGCAGAAAAGTACCCCCTTATCAAAGGAAGTGAAGGTGCAATCACTCTAATATATATTAGAGAATATTTATGCTTCATGGATCTGCATAAGGAGTGTTATGTAACAGCAAGAGAAGCTCAGCAACCAAAGAGAGCAAGAGAAGCTCAACCACTCTCTCGGACTGGAATGGGAGAGTGGGAGAAGCTATATAAATATAAACACAGTTAAACACCGTGGAAATTAGTTCAGTACATCCAATCGCTACGTGTCATTCCCTTACCACTCATCCATTGTAAAGTCCAGGCAGTCTGTGTCTCATTATTAATATCAGTTAACCAGTGTTAACCAAGTCTTCTTCTTAACTCATCAAACAAAACCAATTCTCTCCTCCCATCACATCCATTATAGTTACAATCCTTATCAAAGAATAGAGCAGTTTATAAGGTTCCGTCGCTCTCTAGCCTCTACAAAACCCTATGGCGCAACAGCCCATGAAGGGCCAAGGCTTGCCTGACGACCGTTTGAACAGGGAGGTGTGTGTAAGCAAGCCGCAGTTCCCACGCCGTTTAGTTGAATGAATGATTTTTTATTGGCTCGATAATCACTTTTTATTGGCCACAGTTCACTCGGTAATCTTATATAACATAATACAACAGTGAAAAATAATAATATAAAAAACTTTTATATTTATATATACTTGAAAAATAAATTCAATTAAATTAACTTACAATACAAAACTGAAATAGATACACTTCTCAAAAGAAATGAACTAAATTAAAACAAAAATTAGAAGTATGAACAAACGCTCAAACTGATCCCAGCTATTGATAAAATTTAAACTAATCTATAAACTACAGGCACAATGAAAACATATACACACTCTTTCTCTCTCACTCCTGTGTACCAAAGATTCGTTCAAAGAAAATTTAGATTTTCAGTTAGGATCGTGTTAATTTTAAACTTCTGTATGTAAATAAATAAATATTCTTTAGTTTATTAAAACTGTCAAAGTAAGTTAATTTTTCCTATTTCTCAAGTGCTGTATCATAAGATTGCGTAATATAATTATATCTAAACTCGTCATAATATTTACATTCTAAATAAAAATGAAACAAACTTTCATGCACAGAATTGCAAGCTCTACACATATCATTGCTATCTAATTGATATTTCGTACCTTGCATGAAAATAATTGCTCTTTGACCTGAACTGAGTCTGATTTGAAGACTGACAAAAAAAAAACCCTATGGCGCAACAGCCCCTGAAGGACCAAGGCTTGCCAGACGGCGACTTGAATGGGAGGCATATGGTAAGCATGCCGCAGTTCCCACGCCGTTAGTTCCGGTCTTCGCTACCTAGGGCGCTACTCATTGTAGCTTCCCACTTTTTAACACGATGCTGGGTCAACACCGACTTTGCCCTCACGGCAATCGAACCCTGAAATTCTTGGCACGAATGACGAGTACGCTAGCCACTAGACCAACGCGTGAGGACTTGAAAACTGAATCTTAATAAATTTATATTACAACTAATTTCAAGTAAGGGGTTTTGATAATTAAGATGACAAATGTTCCTATAATAAATATTATAACTACTATTGCAAACTCTATCCATATCTCTACTCAATAAATGATTATACATAAACAGTTTTAAATTATTTAACTCTTCTTTTTTTTACGAATTTTGCAAATTCCAGTCGTGTGATGCCCCAATTACACGCAAATATCGTTGCATAGGATCTACCCAATTAAATGGTATATGTATATTATCAGACACAACCTAATTGAAGCATATTTTAGGCAATCAAGACCTATCCATATTTAGAATTTTAACCCACCACCTTAATATTTGATTAAAAACTTTCTGTTGTAAATGCACTCTACAGGCTTCTATTCTTATATAATGACCTGGAGTTGTTCTAGGCAAATATAAAAGTAGCTTAAAGAAATACAATTGCACTTTTTCTATAATTGTTGTTGTCTGATCTTGTCAAACAAAGCGGTAAGTGGACTGTATTTGATAGGGTGTAGTTCTTAATGCGGGGAAACAGAGAATACTAATTCAAATAAGCATGAATAATAGAACGCTTACCTTGCAAGATGTGGACACTGGCTTAACAACGCTCCAAGGAAAGGGATCCTAAAAGGAAAAGAGAGTCGACTCCCCCCTCCCTCTGGCCACAGATACCTTTGTGAACGTAGATGGTGTCCTCCAGTCTAAAAGGCGAGCCGATTGAAGGCCAAGTAGGCATAAGTATGTTCCTTTGTATAATATACCGCACTTAAGCGGGGAACCTTGCGGTGTAACGAGAATAACGGAAAACTGCGTACCCGTGAAAATGCGGTGTAACGAAAGAGGCGAGAAACGACACGCCCGTATACTTTGCGGTAAACTAACAGAGAGAAAACGAAATGCACTTAACATGCGGGGTAGCACCGTGGAAAATATAGAGCACTTCCGTGCGTGTACGAGCGTATAGTACAACAGTTTTCGAACAGAACTACTACTAGTAACAGATTCGAGGTGAAACCGGACAATGTGCAATCGGAAGTTATCGTAATTACGACAACGGCCAAAGGTGACATATGTGTTGCAAAAGGTATACATTGGGAGACAAAAAGGCGTCAGGAGATTAAACAGTTGTATATACTGCTCCCCAAACTTCACAACAATAAAGAACTACGCTTGTAGCTATAGCATCAAATATAGTACATTTAGCCTGCCAAACAATCTAACTTTCCCTTTATTGAAATTTTCATTAGATTTGATGTCGCCAATATTCCTTTATAACAAAAGTTTTCTGCAACTTTTCTAAATCTACAGGAAGAAGAGAACAACACCCCGAAGTAGTTGAAACTGTTTTTACCACGCCGTTTAGTTGCGGCCTTCGCTACCTAGGGCGCTACTAACTGTAACTTCCCACATTTTATCACATGCTGTGTCAATTGCGACATGGCCCTCACGGGAATCGAATCCTGAATTCTCGTGAAGAAAGACCAACACATGAGGACTTAGCCCCTACAAAGTCGTAGTATATTGTACAAATTAAATAACTGTAACATATTTAATTTATAAATTAACACTAATTAATTTACCAAATTCACTTTAACCAACAGAAACCCCATTATTATATTATTAGCAATATTAATTGTCGTTGTTTCTGCCTTATTACGTTTAAGATTGTACTAAACCGGTTAATATTAATGATTTTACACTTTCTATAAACTTATAAATCCAGTATTTAATCTAAATGAGGAAGTTCCGGTGTAGTATATTGTGTCTTTTACTGGAAGGGAAAGAAATAGAAAAAAAGAGAGAGAGAGAGAATAGATCTAAAATAGTAGTTATACTGTGGTGTCCTTTAGTCCCATGTGGGAAAGTACCATCATTTGTATTGTTTGCCTCTCCTTTTTATTTCTTTCTTGTATTTACTTTTTTTTTTTTATTGTCGAAGGAAACTGAACATTTATCACTTTAAAAACACACTTTATTAGTGGTCCATTTATTTTTTTAGAAAATTTATTTATTAAAAAAAAACAAAAAAAAAACTAATTTTTATTTTTTAGTCGTAGATTTTTTTTAAAAAATCTGGTGTGAAACACTCACACAACTTTCTCTTACTCCTGTTCTCAAAATTATAATTGAAATGTTATAGTTTGTGTACCAAATATAACGAAATTCGTCGAAAACTGAAAAAAGCTGTTCAGTAAAAAGCGCATTTCCGGCTTAAGTATTTTCTTAAAAACTGGATTTTGGCCATCTATTTATTTCTAATTAATTTTGTTTGGATGATAGATTATATAACTATGATACCACTTTAGGGGAAGCTGTAACCCCTCCCGTAAAAGGGCCCTTAAATGAATTTTTCCAGAGAAATATCATAAATAAAAGATGTAGATCATTGCATTTTTATTTTGTACAAGAAAGTTTCAAGAAAATCGTGAGGGCCATTTTTGAGAAAATCGCGAAAAAATGAAAAAATCATTTACTAAAGTGTTAAAACTGTATGCACTTCCGGTTATCAAATTTTTTTTAGACTCGGAATTTCAACAACATATTTAATTCTAATTAACATTATTTAGATGACAGAATTGTCTAATAAACTGAAATAGCAGTTAAGATGAAAACATAACCCCCCTCCCTCCAGAGTGCCCTTACATGAATTTTCCTGGAGAAATGTTTCAAATAAATGTTGTAGCTCATTGTATGTGTACTTGATATACTAAGTTTAAAGAAAATCGTCGGAGCCATTTTTGCGAAAATCGCAAAAACGTAAAAAAAACCAACTAGTAAAGTGGTACTTCCGGTTGAGGAATATTGACAGGTAACGCACTGTCAGATCCCATGGTGATGCCTAAACGTAATATCAAGTTTGAACTTTCTACGATTTTTCGTTTTTGAGCTATGCTGTTCACATACATACATACACACACACAGACACACACACAGACAATTTGCTAAAAACCACTTTTTTGGACTCAGGGGACCTCAAAACGGATATTTCCGGTGAAAACTCAATATCGAAAATTTGACAAGATTACAATGCTTCCTCTTACTAGGAGTAAGAGAAAGTAAAAAGGAAAGTGTTGATTTTATAAATAGAGATAAAAAGAAATGAAAAAGCGCACCCTCCTATCGTAATGTAACAATACTATTTAAACTGTTCAGCAGATATTTCGCTTTATAATTAGGTTTGACTTGAATTTGGGAATTTAATTATATTTCATTAAAAACATAAAAAAAGGTTTTAAATTTTTCTATAAGTTATTATTACGTAATAAAGTTCCCCGTTAAATACATCTATAATATATTTACATTTAACTGTAACATTAACATATTAAGAAATATTTTATAATTCTAACATGCTAACTTGGAAATTTCCAAGAATATATAATAATAAAACTTGTAATTATAGTAGAACTGGTTTCAGAATTTTTTTATTACCTTCTTTTACGTTGATAAGGAAAAAATATTGTGGTCGTGCCAAATTTATCGAAATTGAGTTTTCAATAGAAATGCAGCATGTTTTGCATGTATGAATGAACAAAATATTCTCAAAATCGAAAAGATGCACGAAGATTAGATTAAATAGAATCTTGGGGGCTCTAGTATGCCTCCCTTGCAGGTCTACTAAAGGAAACCTTCCCTCGTCTTGAGGTTAAGGGTTTTTCCAACCAGTTCTTTTTGCACAATGATCCTTCTCGGGTCTCAACGATATAATAATCTTATAGTGCCACTGTGTGTGGCCGTTTTCTCCTTCTCCTGAATCGGTTACTAGTTGATTAATCCCACCTTATGTAGTTGTTTCTGTAACCTACCGTGCCCCATCAGTAAGCCCGTTACCAGACAAATCTGGTCCTGACTAGACTTATCTTTTTCGTTCTACCCCTGTGTAACAAAAACCAAAGAGAGTAAAGAGAAGAGAAACAAACCCAACCACTCTCTCGGACTGGAGTGGGAGAAACTGTAGAAATACAGCGACGGACAGTCCATGAGAGGACAGTTCAAGACAGTTCAATATAGTTCACTATTATAGTTCATCATCTCGCTAGTCACTTCGTGTCATTCTCATATACCACTCTACCTTAATCCGGGAGAACTCGCTAGAAAAAATGAATAGCAAGAACTCGCGCGTGAGACTTTCTCTCACATCCCAATTTTCATATTTTTTCACCACATAATAATATTATTAGCTTCTAAATACCAATTAAGTAAACGACATTATATTTATAAATATAAATACACACATAAACTTAAACAAATATCAATATAAAAAATATAAATCACACTTTTTTATTTATAAAAAAACAAAAAAACTGGAGCAAAACTCAATATAAAAAATATAATTTGTGTTGAATTATTCAGTAACAGCACATTTTGGACAGGTAGCACATTTTGGTGTACGTGCATCTGCTAATGAAAACACTTTGAGGCCATATTTTGCTGGTTTACTAGGGATGTATTGCCGAAAATTGCAACGTCCCCGAAACGGTTCCAACATTTCATCTATAGTACAGTATTCACCAACTTGGTAATTTTGTTTACATTTGGATATAAATTCATCCAGTACCTCTCTTATGGAATCAGGAAAAAAAAAGACTCCAACATTCCAACGGAGTTTTAGCTTGCTTTGCAATAGTTTTCACACCTGGAAGATGGATAACGATGTTTTGTTTCCTTCTGCGCACATTTTCGCGGGGAGCGGAAACATACCAAACAGTAGTTTTGACGTTACCAAACAAGCAGTTTCCGAGGATCGTCGTTTTCGAGTTCATCTTTCTCTTTTATCCCTGATTGTTCTGAATCACTTTCCGGTTTTCGAAGCTTTCCGAGCATCAAAGCGGTTTTCTTGTCTACAAGGTTGGGGAGAACTTCAGTTTTACCCTGTTCGGGATCAGGAATCCATGACAAATATTCTAAGCGAAAAAAATTAACATAAATAAAATTACCAGGAAAATATAAAGTAAATAAATATCCTGAAAAATGCCACTTACGGAGATCGTACAACGCTTTCCCCATCTCGGCCATATGTTTGCCACGACTCATTTGAATTTAAAAAATCTAAAATTCAAAAGGAAAACTAATTTTGTGTCACCAGTAAACCAAAAATGTTATACAAACAGAAAATTACTTACTTATAAAAACGTAACGCGAACACTAGCGCGTGAGAGATTCACTCACGGTTTAGAATATTTTTGTTTAACTTCCTCTCCTGAAGCTAACACAAGACTGAGAGGAAAAATATTTCAAGAGGAAGTAAACAAAAGATAAAAACTCAGCTAGACGAAACTTAGGACCTCCAACTACTCCCACTTCCGGATTATGAGTGTTTTTCTTCAAGCGTGAGAGAAAATCTCACGGTGCAAGTTCTCCCGGGTTA
This sequence comes from Triatoma infestans, assembly GCA_011037195.1. Lineage (NCBI taxonomy): Eukaryota > Metazoa > Arthropoda > Insecta > Hemiptera > Reduviidae > Triatoma > Triatoma infestans. The sequence continues at coordinate 25,530 of JAAEAF010008081.1, forward strand.
ACCATTCTCTATTGTAAAGTCCAGGCAGACTGTGTCTCATTATTATTATGCATAGTTAACCAGTGTTAACCCAGTCTTCTTATTTAGTCAACCAGACCCAAATTCTCTCCACCTAACATATCTATTATACCCTGCACACTCTCCTGGCTGTGATTAGCTCCCAGACTTAGCCTCCAGTGATGATCATGATCCGCTCTGTCAGGGATGCACGCAACATTCCTTTTAGGTAACCTAGAACAGGTTCATGACCACGGAACCGAATATTCACTCCGTTCCTGGACAGTTGGTCGGCAGTTACATTCATTACCTTCTTATCCCTCCATGTGACCCGGCACCTTTTCCAGCCCTAACTTATTGTACCGGGAGAGTAGCGTCAGTGAGTCTTTGCATTTCCTGTCCAGGGGAAGAAGTAGTTCTGAAGGCCAAGAGCTTTCAGTGGGTCTGGCTGTGCAACAAAATGTGGATTTCCCTATTTCTATGGGACGTTAGCAAAAAAATTCTCTTCTGCACAGAATTGAAAATTGCACGAAACTCAAATATTAATATTCCTTCTAGATACTGCTGCCGAATGAGGCACGATGTTTTCGAACAAAATACAGCAACCGGAAATGTGCCATTTTTGTGACTATTGGATTTTCTTTTCTTTTTTTTTCAGTTTTAAGCATTTTAATTTTCTTTAAACTTTATTTACTCTCTCTCTCTCTCTATCTCTCTCCTCTTATATATATATATATATATATTATATATATATATATCATTTCTATTTGAAACTTTTCCAAGAAAAAATTGAAACTTTGGGGTGTAGGGGGGAATAGTTAATTTTTCTTTTGAAGTACCACTTCAGTCCAATACATCGTTCTAAAGCTTATATACTCGTAATATTAATGTAATGACATAAGGTCATAGCAATGTCAAAGTGGTTCCAGCCAGCTGCTATCTTCACAAAAAATGGCAGGAATAAAAAATAATTTATAACTAGTGGCCTAGCCGGCCGCTGTCTTCAAGACAAGGCCCAGATGTAGTGGAATCGTTTATTGTGATTCCTATGGTATGTAGTAGATGTCTTGAAGAGGGCGGAAGTTAGTTAGAGATTTTTGGAAGTTAGAGCTCGAATTACTAACACTGAATTTATAAAAAATAGACTATATTTTTACAGTAATTTAAATGTGAGAAATGGTAACTATTAATATGAAATACTTAGATAATTTAAGGTTAAAATAACAATTAATTTAAGATGATTAAAATAAATAAACTAAGATGCACAATTATGAAAATAAGTATAAGTAAAACTTGTATAGGGACGCGGAACTGCTGCTCGTGAACGATGTACTCGTATATAATGATCTACTGACGTACTCGTGTATA
>JAAEAF010008083.1:0-26911 GCA_011037195.1 Triatoma infestans
TACTGTTTTTTTATTGATTTCAAGTCAGCCTTCGACACAGTAAATCATAGCTCATTATTTTTAAAATTATTTAATCTAGGGGTTTCGACAAAGTTTATCGATGTGATAAAGGCGTTGTATGCTTGTGCAGTTTCGTCAGTTCGTAGTGCCGCTGGGATATCTGAGCCTTTCTGTGTGGGCTCGGGTGTTAGGCAGGGCTGCTTGTTAAGCCCAATTCTGTTCGCACTTTTCGTGGATGATTTACACTTGCTCTTGGAGGGGGGGGTGATCGTCGATGGGGTCAGGATTAGCATATTACTATATGCTGATGATATCGTTTTAATAGCCGACAACCCGATTTCCCTCCAGAGAAACATTAAAATTCTCGAGTCCTACTGTGATCAGTGGAATCTCACTGTGAACCTCAGGAAGTCTAAAATAATGGTTTTTCGAAACGGTGGTAGATTATCTTCTTCGGAGAAATGGTTCTATGGAGGACAACGGATCGAAATCGTTAATAGATACAAATATCTCGGCATTGTCCTGACTCCCCGATTGTCCTTCCTTCCTCATCTTGAGAGTAAGATTTCCACAGCTAAGTTGGGCGTAAACACGATCTGGTCCAGTTTTATCCTCAATAAAAATGTCCCTTTGAAGGCAAAACTTCAAGTTTTTAACAGTGTTTCGCAGGCTGTCGTGTGTTTCGGATGTCAGATTTGGGGATTTCAAGCTTATGACTGTTTGGAAAAATTCCAACGCTTTTTTCTTAAAAAGTTGTTTGCTTTGCCTTCTTGTACCCCCAATTATATGTTGATCATTGAGACTGCTTTGGGCTCTATTCATTCCTTCACTCTGAGGCTGCATATTAAATACTGTCTTAAGGTCCTGTCGATGGATGATTTTCGCCTTCCTAAGATCACCGCTCTTCAGATAATAAAGAAAAACATATTCTGTTTAAACACTGGCTCACCCTATCTCGTCTTCACAGTTCAAATTTCTCCGGCTCCCTAGAAAGTCTTCCTAATTGGAGTGTCGCTCTGTCTGCTCTTTTATCTGAAATTGAGGCCACTCGCCTTGGGGAGGCTGTGAATCGTGCAACAATTTCTGATCGTTTTCTTCTTTACAGAGTGCTGATTTCTGACCATAGAGATTTGACTACTATGTCTTTTTTTAATGACTTAGACTTTCGTGATCTTCGTTGGTTTTTCAAACTTAGGGGATAGACCATGGTTACAAAGAGACCCAGATGTTGAGAAGTGCTCTCTTTGTAATTCTAATGCCCGAGAAGACTTGTACCATTTTTTGGGTGAGTGTCCTCTTCTTTCAGAACTTAGATGTCTGTATTTTGGTAAAGGCTTTCTTAACAGATGCGAAATTATAAATTATTTAACTGACAAGGTTTCATGCTGCACCTTGATCTCATATGCTCGCCATGCCTGGAGAATAAGGTATGAATGGATTTCAGATCTTCCTTAGTAATTTTTTTTTTTTTTTTTATATTTTCTTATAGCAGTTCACTTAAAATACTCTTACTGTTCGGTTTTGGATTTTGATTTAGTTTATTAGCATTTATATTTTTTGTGTAATTATTCTTGTTCTTTTCGTTTATTAATTCAAGTAAGATACTTTTATTTATTATATTTTTCATGTAATACTTTCAGTACTTTTTTCTTTTTTCTTTCATTTTCTTTTGGAAACTATGTAGTAAACTCTGGCAGACGGCTATTGCCATGCTATTTAATACTTTGTTTATTTTTCAATTTCACATGTTCTATTTTCTTATTTATATTTCTTTTCTTTTGTTATTTGTATAATGTCAAAATAAAGTATTATTATTATTATTTATTGATTATTATTAACTATAAAAATTTGTCAATAAAATTTTGAAAACTGGAGTAAGAGAAAGTTGTGTGAGCGTTTCACAGCAGATTCTTTTGCCCAATTATTTTCCGGATATAATATATTATACTATGAATAGTTTCAGTTATTCTGAACATATAATGGGTAACACACACACATAAATAAATAAATCGAGCACTATGTAAATTGCAGTAAAGTGTTCTTGGAATACAAGTTGTCTTGTATGTATTTGATACTAGATTTTTTTTTTTAATGATTATTTAGAGTGAGATTTCAAGATTTTTAATTATTTAATTTTATCCTTCAGTTAAGAACTTCAGTGTTAAGAACAACATACAAATCAATTAATTTGCCCCTACAGGCAGTAATTAATATTTTTCTTCTTTTTTTTTAAGAAAAAATATTATACTTCAAGTCATTGCTACTAACAAGCTGTATGCCCTTGGGAACTATCCGAAAAACAAGAAAAATTAATGAAGAATTATAGTGTTATGAACTGAAGTATATAATGAAACAAAATATATGTATATGTATTTCTAACTACTATGTTGTGTAATTTATTGCTTCACTTCTTTTGTTTTATTCACAAGAATAAGTGAAAAAATTACTGTTCGCCCATAGGCGTATTATTGGTTTCTAAAAGTATATGATGAAATGAACACTTAAGCAAATTCCTAGAGTTCTTCTTGGTTTTAGTAAAGAAAACTTACCTTTAGTGGTTCAAAATGTTTTTTTTTTTGGAAGATAAAACATATATATCCTTTATCTATAAGCTGTTGAATAATATGACAAGTACATTAGCAAAACCAGTGGCTAAACTGGTACTATTAATCTCTCGAGATTAAAAAAAACCAACAGTGTTGCCATATTTCAATCAAATAAATTTCAAGTTTTAAATAAAACTGCTAAAATATAATGTTAATAATATAATGTAGAAATACTTTAGTTATAAAACTGTTTTAACATTTTAAAAATCAATATAACCACAAAATTCAATACTAGAAAACAAAATTATAACTTTTATGTTAATTTTAGTACATGTTTTCAACACTAAAGTTGCATGATCATTGTTGTGTATAATTCGACAATTTAGTTTTGAAACCTGTGAGTAATATAAATTAACGTCACAGCTACTAGAAAGCCTTGGCAGTGGGCGGAGTTTAACAGGCCTTGCTAAGTGCTAGAACTAAGATGTCGACGTATACGCTTGTCGCTTCATTCTTTTCTATCCTGGGTCCAATGAAGACACCAATTATAGCTAATACATGGAAATCCATATTGGATGTGACCAGTTTAGTTACACACACTTACGATCTTGTCTCTTTGGTAACCAATAATTAAGTGCAAGTGTACAGTTTATCACTGATCAATCAAAGTACAATCCATTAATCTGAAAAACTAACCAAACCTAAAATTACCTATGGGACACTTAGCATTAATGTGATCTTTAAATTATGTTCAGTATTTCTCAATGAAATGTTTAAATTTTATTAACATTAATAGTATTAATAAAAGCGGGTCAATTTTTAATTTTAACATTTAATCATGAAAAGTATTAATTTAGTTTAAATACAAAAAAAAAAAAAAGTCACAATATAATTTTAAAAATTAGCGAGCGTAACAACGAATGACGTAACTATTTTATTGTTATCATAATCGACTACTTTTATCTGATCTCATTTCTATATTCTTTACCCAGGGAAAAATAAGTTATCGTAATGGAAGCAGGAAATGGTGATTTGTGATATTGAAGAATGATAACTTAACGGAATAAAAAAACTGAATATCAACTCTTCATGTTGTGACGCCACAACGAATCTCTCCGTTTTAAAATGACCAGAAGCTCTTGGGGCAAACAAATCCACATATTTCTGCACGAAATAAGGTAACAAATTAAACTGATTAGTCAGAGTTAATTCGGAGCCGTTTCAGTTGATAGCACCTGTCGGAGTAGTAGCGTCAAATTACAATTGGGACTCTAGGATATCTCAATGGCATTTGGTGCAGTGAAAAAAAGTTTTCTGTACTAAGGAGCAATTTTTCTGACTCTAAAGCTGCTATTCTGGCCGTATAAGATAGAAGAGAAGCGGTTCAGTTACGCTCTCCCAATCTCATGGACATCTGAGCGAGCTGTTAAAGAAGGAAAAAAGAATGTGTCCTGTGTCTCTACGATGGATCCCTTTCTATTGTAACATACACGGCAAAGAGGTTGCTTATGGGATTGCTAGGCCCTATGAATCAGCCTAATTCTCCAAAGTCCTTGCCGAGAGACGAATTTTTGCTGCTGATGTCAGGGGAATAATAAGAATTTTCATGCAACAGAGGCTCGTAGGAAGAGTTGGGAGCCTCCAATAAATTGCAGCAGTTCTATAAGCAAAAAAAAAAAAAAATTATCAAAGAAAGAAGGTGTAGTATGCTCACAGGACGCGACTACTTACAGCATTGGTCGGCTTGGCAGAAGACTGTGTGTCCTGTGCGATGACAATGAAATAAATGGACTTGCTAAATTGATTCCTTTCTTGCTCTCCAGAACACCCGACTCCGCGCCAATTCCTTAGTTATTTATCGAAGGAGAACGGCACTATACTGGGCAACCACAAGTTGTTTTTCTTGCCACGAATAGTTAAAATAAAAAATAAAACATATGAAACACAAAACTCAGTAATTTACCTTCGTGAGGTGAAAGAGAAAAAGTGAATAGAATGGCCGTACTATGAGACTGCTAATGTCCGCTGTTGATGATGTAGTATGATACCGTGGTATCATTCCTCTAGCATAAATAGTTTCAGAAATTAAAACTCTGCAACAATTAAACCTCTGGGAAATTAATTTACCCAGAAAAAGTTACAATCAAAAGTGAAAGGTCTCTCTGTATAATATAGTAGCACAGCAAATTTAATGAAATCCTTAATGTTAATATGCTGGAAAAAACTGTTCATTAAAGACGCACTCCGGTAACCGATTTTCCTAATTACTCATAATTTTGTCAACATGTTTAATTCTCGTTAGTATTCTATAGATGATAGAATCGTAGAAGTAGTAAATTAAAAAAGCAAAAAATCTGGTGTGAAACACTCATACAACTTTCTTTTACTCCAGTTTTCAAAATTGTAATTGACAAATTTTATAGTTTGTGTACCAAATTCGGTGAAATTGGTTGGAGTTTGTCGAAAACTGAAAAAAAGTTCAGTAAAAGCGCATTTCCGGTTAACTTATTTTCTGGAAACTTGGAATTTTGGCCACCTATTTATTTATAATTAATTTTGTTTGGATGGTAGAATTGTATTATCAACTATGATAACACTTAAGAGGAAAACCTAACCCCACCCCTCCCACAAAATGCTCTTAAATGAATTTTTCAAAGGAAATTTTTTAAATAAAAGTTGTAGATCTTTGTATGTGTAGTTAATATGCCATGTTTGAAGAAAATCGTCAGAGCCATTTGTGAGAAAATTGCAAAAAAGTAAAAAAAATACCAAAAGACTGAAAAATATATTTAGTAAAAATGCACTTCCGGTCATCCAATTTTTTTCAAACGCTGAATTTCATAATGATAGAATGATGATAGAATTGTATAATAAACTGAAATAGCACTTTAGAGGACTACCTACCACCCCTCCCCTAAAAGTGCCCTTAAATGTATTTTCTTAGAAAAATGATTCAAATAGAAATTGCAGATCTTTGTAAGTGTAGTTGATATACTAAGTTTAAAGAAAATCTTTGGAGCCATTTTTGAGAAAATTGGAAGAAAATAAAGTGAAAAAAAACATTCAGAAAGTTGTACTTCCGGTCAAAAATTTTGACCGCTGACCTACTTAAGGATCCCATGATGATATCCAAACGGAATATCAAGTTTGAACTTTCTGCGATTTTTCGTTTTTGTGCTATGTTGTTCACATACACACACACACACACACACACACATACACACAGACCCTTTGCTAAAACCTACTTTTCTGTACTCAGGGGACGTCAAAACGGATATTTCCGGTGAAAACTCGATACCGAAAATTTGGCACGATTACAATACTTCCTCTTACTAGGAGTTTTAATATATTAATAATCCATTTATATAATTTATTTATTTTAATTGTTACTGGTTGTAGTGTGAAAGTGATATATATATTAATGGCTTCATATATATATGATCATCGTTCCAGACTAGTTAATGTGTGTGCTAGTGTAATGGCATTTGAGAGTGAACTCCAGAACCAAGAAATTTAATACGCGGTTCCAATATCTAAGCGTGAATATTAAAAGAAAAAATCTTTTGGTATAAATTCAATGTTTTATGAAAATTAGTAAGTTAAAAATTTAATAAAGGTAATAAAGGGAAATTGTTTAATTGTACGAGTATGACACTAGAATTTTTTAGTTGATTTCACGTGATTGCCAAGTAAAAGAATTGACTGACAGACAGACATAAATACGGAAATTCTGTAAATGCTTTGTTCATTAGAATGTAGAAAAGGTATACAGAATGGTATAAAAAAAAAATTGAAAAATCACTGATAGAAACTCAATAAAATTATGATTTGATTACGATGGCCCTATGTCCATTTCCTTTTTATTCTTTTTTAAACAATGAAAATATACAATAAACTGATTATGGATTCCCTAATTGGTTGCAGATTCTCTTTTAAAATTTTTAACTGGAATTAACAGAATTACAAGCATATGTATTGTATTAAGTTATTTGTCCAATAATCTTTCTCGGTAACAGTATAATGAAAATTATCCAGTGTGAAAAATACTCACACATGAATTTCTATAACATTGGCAATGTAATTTAACTGACAAATTTTCTACCATATCTGAGAATTGTATCATCAATGAATTTTGTATTAACCCCGGGAAAAGGAATGCTTTTGAACCTATTCAAAGCTCTCAGGATAATTTATGAATGCGCAGTACTAGCCAAAATCACATACACAGCTCCAGTTTGGTGGGCAGATCCCATTAAGTTAAAGAAAAATATGGTGAAGCTTCACAGGATGCAGCGAATAATTACCATAAGAATGATTGAAGGATATAATCTCATATTAAGCAGCGTGTGTTAATAATGAATGTGATGCCAATAGGCATAAAAAATTAAACATCTTGCTAAATTCCACAAGTTTATGGAGTAAAAGAGTTGAATAATGGAGTATGACAGACCTTTTTTTACAATACAAGAGTGGCAATTTGGTGCAAATATATATATATTTAAGAAAGTACGAATTTAGAAAAAATAATTAGTGAAAAAGATATATCAATATACACTGATGGATGCGAGACAGATGAATACGTAGGCTGTGCCTTCTTTTTTTTTTTTTGTTATAGAAGATTCTTGTACAGCGACCTGAAAGATCTATTGTGCCCCCCGTTACCTTCTCAGTGCACTCCCCTCCTCCAAGCAAAGTTCTCTAGCTATAGACAGCACATATGCCGTGGAGGCTACGATTTCTCTTCCGCCTCCAAGCAAAGTTCTCTAGCTATAGACAGCACATAGGCCGTGGAGGCTACGATTTCTCTTAGGAAGAGAAAATCCGGGACCTCCGGTTGCTAGTCCAGCACGCTACCACTAGCTAATCCATATGTAGTTTAAGTGTATTGTGTACTATTCAGACGAAGTGCATAGTGTACTGGGCAGTGGTAACCCGTAGAGTCGCTACTCCCTAAGTAACTGCGTGCAACAGATACCCCTTGCGGCGAGGCTGTGCCTTAATTTGCTATTTGGAAGGAATTGAAATATAGGGAGGAAAGTATAGATTATATTAAGAATGTTCCAACTATCAAGCAGAGCTATTTACGATTTTGAAAAGTCTCCACTGATAATGGTCAGAATAGAAGCAAATGATTACCCAGATATGTTGTGGAAAACAGATAGCCTCATTAGACTCAATATAGGACCACAATGACCATGGAGCTTTGGGGGAAAAAATTAGAAATATAATTAAAGCACTGATAGGAAATAATACATTTTGTTTAGTTGGGTAAAAGCTGAGACGGGGAATAAAAGGGAATGAAGAGACCAACAGGTTAGCAAAGGAAGCCTCCAGAGACGATAGGCTAAAGTTTTGACATTAAACGAGTCCAAAATCTTCTATTAAACTGAATTTATTCCTCGACAGCACAATAGAATGGGAATATAGCTGGCTACAAACTAACAAGGGCAATCATACCAAAAAGTTCTTTTAAAAAAATAACATATAGAAAACATCAAAAAAATATACCCTTCTGCCACATTAACACATATAGTAGTAGTAGTAAAGTCTTTTATTCTGAATTATTATTTGCATACATTTTTATATATATAGTAACTATAGTATCATTCATAACCAAACAAAAAAAAGATACACTTTATATATTTATTTATTTCATTTTTTTCAAGACGACAACCATGATCATAAGACCGTCGGTGGAGCCTTTGGCGGACTAAAAAATAAAATAAAAAACAAAGACCATTCTAGTAGAATTAATAATTGTAAAAGAAATTGATAAATTAGTAGAAAATAAACAAAATTAAAAAAATAAAAAATAAATAAATGAATACAAAATAATACATTTTAAAGAATAAAATAAGATAGTGAATATTTAAAGGACAAATCAAATAAAATTAATACAGGAAATTAATCTATTAAACTACATCTTCGAGCCGATACAATATCAACATGGACGAACTTATATTAACACATATATTAACAGATTATGGCCTGAACAACAATTACCTAACTACAATTCGCATTAAACCATCATCAGCATGCCCTTGTCAACCAAATTTATCAATAGAACAAACTATACACCTCATAATATAAATTAATGTAACATATTAATTTCAATAATATAAAAAAAATATAAGGGACAGTTATTTCCCTTAGATAACTGTTACTAAATTATTATTCTTCTTCTATTGGCGCAACAGGCGCATGTAGCTGTCCTCGACAATCGGCAACCATCTCTCTTTATCCCGGGCGTGCGTCACACTTATGTTTAACTTTCTTATGTCTCTCTGCACGCTGTCTTTCTATCTATTCTTGGGACGTCCCCTTGGCCTTACTCCATCAAGTGATTACTCGTATATCTTTTTTGCAATTTTCCAGTCTTCCATCCTCAGGAGGTGTCCAAGCCACTCAGCCACTGAATTCTTATGCGCTGACAGGTTTACATCTTTGTAACGATCATATAAGTCCTTATTTTTCCTTCTACGCCAGACGCCGTTCTCACATATTCATCCAAATATTCGTCTCAAAACTTTTCGCTCAAACCGGTCCAACAGATATGCTGACGAATGCTTGAGCGTCCATGTTTCAGAGGCGTAAGTTATGACTGGCCTTATAAGGGTTTTACAGATCTTTATCTTGGAGGAGCGGCTTACGAGCCGGCTTTTCAGGACTCTGGTAAGCGCAAAATACGCTTTATTCCAAGCAAGGAACCTCTTCCGTATCTCCTCATTCTCTTCCACATTTTCGTTTATTGCAGAACCGAGGTATTGGAAGCTGTTTACTGATTCAAAGAGGTAGTCACCAACTACGTAATGTTGCGGGCGACGGATTGGCACTTTTCTCCTCAGCACGAAGACCTTTGTCTTCTTTTCGTTGACAAAGTGGCCCATTCTTCTTGCTTCATTATCTAGTTTTTCAAATCTAGTTTAATAGTTTTAATATCCAGTTTTGACATTAAACGAGTCAAAATCATCAATTAAACTGAATTTATTCCTCGACAGCACAATAGAATGGGAATATAGCTGGCTACAAAGTAACAAAGGCAATCATACCAAACAGTCCTTTTCAAAAAATAACACATAGAAAACATCAAAAAATATACCCTTCTGCCACATTAACACATATATTAACAGAACATGGCCCGAACAACAGTTACCTAACTATAGATTTCGCATTAAACCATCATCAGCATGCCCTTTTCAACCAAATTTATCAATAGAACGAACTATACACCTCATAATATAAATGAATGTAACATATTTATTTCAATAATATAAATAGGGATAGTTATTTCCCTTAGAGAACTGTTACAAATTATTACAATGGGAAAATATATATTAAATATGTTTTTTCTCTCTATTGTTTATACTTTCAAAGTATTTTCCATTTTACTCATCAAGAAGCCTTCCCCAAATCAGCCTCGGCAATTACGGCATATTTAGTCCTGACAGTATTTCATTAAGTGAAGGAAAAACTAAAAAAAAATTATAAACTGGAAGGGAAGTCATATAAGATTGAATGAAACAGAATTCAGTATATTCAGTATAAAGCCACTAAACATATTACATTATAAAGTTAAACTAAATTACATTTGGTTTCAATATTGGCTTTAGAGCTCAGCCTCTGATGCTATTTTAAGAGGGTAAGTTAACTAGAAATTATGTTCAATAATCCACAAAGGGTCAGACATTATTGACATCATAAATCAGCGTCACTAGAGTATAATATATTGAATGGAATACTACTGATTTGAACGTTTGGTTATAAGTATGTATAGTCGATCTGTATCTAGCATTATATGTTTTATACTTTCAGTATTGTAAACTTTATATACAGCTTTTGTTAAGCTTTAACACTCCCTATTCTTTTTTTCTTTCGATAATATAAGTGTACAAATACTGATGATGAAAGAAATGCTCACTGAGTACTTGTAAATAAAGGGCGATAGAAACCTCTTGGTGGTAGAATAGAGGTTCTGAAAAGAAATGTGCAGAATATGTTATGCCCTAATGGTATACAGCATTAACACTCTGCTTTAGACTGTTTCATATCCAGTCAGCCGGTACCACACATTATATGTGTATATATATATAAATATAATATAGGTGTATATCTTTCGTATTATATCTTCCATTAGATTTATCATTAAATCAATAATATTACTGGCAGCTTTATTATAATACCAAATTATCAGACATTTCAATTCCAGGTCAGGAACTGTTTATATCTTCAGTATATCGTTCGTTGAATATAATCGACGATTCAATCATATGTACTAAGTGTATTAAAAAACAAAAAAAAATTATCTAAGCAGCATTTAACCCCCAGACAAAATACAACTTGGGTAATCTTATCCTCATTTCAATCGTTGTTTATATTCGAAAGAAAACTCCCAGCTATGAAAGATAGACCGCAAATATTTACTTCTAAAGCCTATATGTGTTTTTTAGTTCGAACGAATGGCTGGCGTTTCTGGGGAGTTCACATTGCATTTGGGGAAAGCATGGCCAAATTGAGAAATTGAAGTAATATTAGATGCTAAACTACGTTAATTAAATTGCACAAACCATTCATGCTCTATTTATGTATATTACCATCATATTAGATTGTTGGAGTTTTTCCTGCAGACTAAGATGAGCAGGCCACGTTATAAGAATGGGGGTAGGAGGTATTCCAAAAAAGTTACTCGAGGGAACAATAGGTGGCTCAAGAAAAATTGGTAGGCCGAAATTAAGATGGCAGGATGGTGTCTCCAGGGATGCTAGGAACCTGTTGGTGTCCGCAACTGGAAAGCAACTGCACAAAACAGAGACGGTTGGAGGAAACTCATTGAGGAGGCTAGGACCCACTAAAGGGTTGTAATGCCATGGAGAGAGAGAGAGAGAGAGAGGGAGTTTTTCCAGAGATCAGATGTTTTCCATTCTGATGTACGAAAAAATTATTTTAAAAATTGATTTTGGAGATTATTTTGAATTTTTTTTTTAGAAACTGGTGTTTGTTTATCTGGGGTATCTGGGGTACTATACTGGACCAATAAATATTGTCAGAACTTCAAATTGAACATTTCAGGTTTTGGTCAATATCAATTTAGCAGAAAGGCAACATTACCATTTATGTTTTTGCGATTCAGCTCCAATGATTTAGATTAAACGATAAACGATGGCGGACGCAGAAGGGTTCTGATTCTTTGTGGGAAAACACCCAATATTGGCTAAGCATGAATAATTTTCTTCCTAAACCGAACGTAATATATATTCCTTAAAGTTGTAATGACATGGCAATGTCAACGCCTTCACAAAATATAACAAAAGGAAAGAATCATTTATAACTAGTGACCCCACAGCCGGCTGCTGCCTTTTCAATACAAAGGTATCAAGACAAGCACCGATAAAGCCCTGTATATTGAACAGAAGCCACCTGGTCTTTGAAAGTCGCCGATGGGCGACCAAATCTGGCCACTGACCTGAATCACTGGTCGCCGACCTAACCAAGGTCGCACGCTACTAGAGATGTCTTAGTGCGAGAATTTACTTACACACTTGACAGTGTGTGAGTAAGACTAATATAAACTTCGCTCCACTGGAAGAGGGGATCATTATATCATTCATCATTATATCAATCATCATTATACCAGTAGCCACATTATTATATCAGTATCATTTTACAGCAGCAGTTATACTTGAGTTCCGAGCGCGTCCCTATACAAGGTTTATCTTGTAATTATTTTTATAGTTGTGCATATTAGTTTATTTATTTTATTCATATTAAATTATTTGTTATTAACTCTGAAAATTATTTAATTACTTTATCAAATCATATTAATTGTAGTTACCATTAGGCTCATTCAAATTATGTTAAAATATATTCTATTTATATAAATTCAGTGTTAGTAATTCTCTAAACTAACTTCCGCCTAATAAATCCCTCTTCAAGACATCTAACTTCATACCTCAGGAATCATGACAATTGATTCCACTACATCTGGTGGTAGCGGTGGTATCCCATACATCCGATAATAGATTCCACTACAAAGTCAATTGTTTGCTTTCTTATATAAAAGTCTTAGCAGCTAAGAATCGTAGTCTGAGCGAGCAATCATTCACAGTGTATTTCACACATTTATTTCATAGAATAGTTTAAACAAAGTTTGCGCCCCACAAAATATCGTTGGGTTTTGGGGGAAATAATACCTTTTAAATCAGCCACTGCCTAATCTTGTTATAATTGTCGGCCTATTGTTAGCCAGCCCTTAGCAGATATTTTTCTTCCACTAGACTCGTACTTGATCCAAGACCTCAAAACAGACTTGAAAGGCTAAACTAAAATTTGAAGGAGTTTAAACAAGCGATCTAGAATAAAACAGTCTGCCAAGCATTCAAGAGTTTACCGTTACCGAGGAATTTACAAAATTACCTTCAAAAATTTATTCATGAAACTGCTTGTAAAACGATCAACTGTCTCTACATGCTCTCTGCTACGTGTGCTTTTATAGGACAAAGAGTCTACACTAAGCTAGGCCATACTAGCTAACAGCAGTTAGTACAAGCAATAATTCTAACTAGCTACTATTCTACATCAAACCAACCAACATCACCCATTGTTTGGTCGCTTAGTCCTCATCATATACTCTTTTCTCCTCACAATGTTTGTAAATATAATTTTTGTGTTCAGTGCATCCATGAGTTTGTGTTTCATTCTTCAATGTCACCAATCACCATTTCCCGCGGCTATTTCAATTATTATGAGGTAAACATTAGACACAATTTTACTGGACTCAACTTGTGGAAGTTCTTTGCCATCGCTTTATCAGTTTCCATTACATTAGCATTTTGCAAAGAATTATAATGTCGAAGGCAGATTCTCGCATCAAATCATAATACATTAGGTGCTAGAATTTACTCTGCGTATCGAAAAAAGAAATTTGTCCATGAAGAGAATATATTTGGAGATTAATGATTTCATGTTTATTTACAACAAAATTCTCTTAAAATATATTTCATTTTGAATTTTTCATTGAATACATAACTCTAGGGAATTTCTTATTTGATGTAAAACAGGAGTTGAAATATTAATTACTAAACAAATTTTATTACTTTATTTTTTTATTTATTTTTTGAATGTAGTCTCATTTCAGCAGACGTACCAGAACGAAGGGAGATACACTTGTTTAATATTGTTGCTACCCCTAAATCCATACATAAATATTGATGGGGTATTATGTAATATTTAATAAAGTTCTTCTGTAGGGAATTATATTACAGGTACAATGTTAGAATACATATTTTATACAAAGTAAAGCTTTTCTAATCTCTCCACCAATCTTTTACTGAGGTACTGATTTCTCAGTACACTCCATAACCTTCTAAATTTTCATGTACATTATATTTTACTTTTACTGAATATTCCCTTAACTTCCTTGTACCCCCACCAAAGATCTCAACAGAAAAAAATATTTAAACAATGCCTAACTATCAATCAATATAGAATAGAATAGAATAGAATCGGGGGGGGGGGAGCCTCATTCCACTGCGACCTACAAATTGAGGTCTATTGTGGATCCCCTTAAGTTACAGAACAGCCCCCAGCCTTGCCCTCCTAATCAATCCTAGCAAAGCTGAGAGCGGCTCCGTCATGAAGCTTTCAGCTTCGGGATTGCCCGTCCCCAATTGAAGAAACCTAATCCTCGCCAGGCCGGCGCACTCACAAAGGATGTGCGCCGGGGTCTCCTCCTCTACCTTGCAGAATCGGCATACCGCACTATCCGCAAGTTGTAGGTGGTGCATGTGTCTATTCAGCCTACAATGCCCTGTTAGTAGACCCACAATTAACCTTATATCCCTTCGGGTTTGGCTCAGTAGGTCTTTGGTAAATTTAGGCAAATGTCTTTTGATGAAGAGCTTTGCCTGCCTCTGTCCTGGTGTTCCCTCCCACCAACGCAGACGCTGATCTTCTATCCACCCCTTGATAGAAGTTTGGATGAGGCTCCTGGACAAGCCGCAGAAGGGTTCGGGGCCTATAAAGGTATCCTGCGAGCCCTCCCTCGCTAGGGCATCCGCCCTCTCATTGCCCAGGAACCCCGCATGTCCCGGCACCCAGGCGAGTGTCAGTTTATTCCGAGTACCCACCTCGGTGAGGGCAAGTAGGCAGTCCCACACCAGTCTTGAGACTATTTGGTGTGAGGAAAGTGCCTTCAGGGCTGCCTGACTGTCGGAGTATATGGCCACTCTTCTACCCACTATCCTTTGCCTTATGATCTCCCTAGCGCAGAGTTGTAACGCCACGACTTCAGCCTGAAAGACCGTGGCGTACTTCCCTAGGCTGGCCTTAATTTTAACTTTAGGCCTGCCCCCGTAGACCCCAGCTCCGACCCCAGTCGGAGTTTTGGATCCATCTGTATACCAGATCGAGAACTCAATCAATATAAGTCTCACCCTCTCTTTATCAAAATAATTTCTCCCTTCATTTATTTTTTTTAATAAAAGTATTTATTAAAATAAAATAAATGAATATACGTTTATTATTTAATTAATAACTGTTACTTTAATTCAAGCAGCAGTAATTATGCCTTACTGAAATATGGTATAATTAAAACTTTGAAGAATTCAAAGTAAACTGGGGCAAAACTCACACAATCCTAATCCCTAAATATCTCAGATTAGAAAATTAACTCTGAATTTTCTTTGAAAAGGCATTAAAATTATTCTTGTCATTGTTTGATTCTGAGAAATTTTGATCAAGAATAATACCTAATTAAATTCATAATTTGATAGTGAAATTAATTGGAGTGTAAATAGAATTTCAATCTTAATTATTATAATATCAGAATTTTGCATGAATTAAAATAATGCTTTTGATATTTAGTTCCATCACAATATTATACAAGATTTATTACTTTAGAGGAAAATTAATAGAAGTAAATTCTTACTTTTTTTTTTACTCACTTTTTATCACCATTAAGAAGAAGTATTTTGCGATTTTGCGACAAATTTTCGAACTCGAGTTTACACCGGAAATACATTTTTGAGGTCTCCTGAGTACGAAAGAAATATTTTTCAGTGTATCACTTTTCCTGGATGTACATGCATGTTTTTGTTTGTGTGTGAGTGTGGGTGTGAACAAATTATCTCAATAACGAAACATCGCTCAGTAGCTTAAACTTAGTGTACCATTTAGTTACCACTACCGCAAGAGACACGAAGGTTTCGATAGAAAAAATCCCTCAACCGGAAGCACGACTTACTGAAACGATTTTCTTGAAAACAGCTCCAATGATTTTTAAACTGTCTACGTAGATCGATCTATCTATAACTTTGATTTGAAATATTTTCACGGGACTTTTTTTTTTGCATATTTTGGGTGAACAGTCAAGTTAAGCTTGCTTCTAAAGTACACTTCCAATATATGGTTCTACCATCTATGTAATATTAATGTACATTATTTAACATTGCTTCCCCCTTCATGTTTCAATACACATTATGTACACATTTTTCTTATTTGCAAAAGGTTTTGAATATGCCAAGCAACCGTCTTCCTTTTATTCTCGCAAATAAAGTCATCAATAGGCAAATATTCTGGTATGCAGAATGAGAGAAATTAGTTGGAAAATTGAATGGCAGTATCCTGGTGAATTATACTAATTGTGAAGATTTTAAAAGATGATCTAGTGCGGTGGTAGGGGCAGTCGAGGTTGCCCATAAGATGGAATTAATGCATAAAGTTGCCACCTCAAAGTTTCATAGTTTGTATAAACATTTAAATTTCGCACTGGGCCATAAAAGTTATTTAGTAAATAATAAGATGCACCTAATTAAAATTATTTTTAAAATACGAGGCCAGTTATTCAACTTGAATTTTCAACCATGGTGTACAGATCGGAGCGGGAACTGTTCATGATGTAACATGGGTGTGTATGAAGATACATACCATTTCATATGTCCCTGCCCAGTGTTAACTGACTTTAGAAAACACTGTAAAAATGTGTTAACAATTGATGACTTTATAAGTTATCTAAATGGCCAAAACTGGTTCAATCTGTACAGATACATTATAGTAGCTTGGCGTTACCGACAATTC
This sequence comes from Triatoma infestans, assembly GCA_011037195.1. Lineage (NCBI taxonomy): Eukaryota > Metazoa > Arthropoda > Insecta > Hemiptera > Reduviidae > Triatoma > Triatoma infestans. Next base: position 16,617 of record JAAEAF010008083.1, read on the forward strand.
ACGGTTGGGTATCGTTGGGTACTGGGGGAAATAATACCTTTTAAATCAGCCACTGCCTAATCTTGTTATAATTTTCGGCCTATTGTTGGCCAGCCCTTAGCAGATATTTTTCTTCTAGGCTCGTACTTGATCTAAGACCTCAAAACAGACTAAAATTTGAAGGAGTTAACATCTATCTAGATCTAGAAGAAAACAATTATTAAAATATTCCTTGTTTTCTGCTTTATTTCCTCTTCTGTATTTGTTTATTTTTCTATTTTATTTGATTTTACCGTAGTAAAATATAAATAATTAGACTCAACCTGGCAGACGGACGTTGTCCATTTAATTTGACATACAAGATTCTGTTATTTTTTGTATTTTTCTTTCAATAAACTTAATTATCTATCTATCTATTTAGCATTGATAAAATTCCGAAATTGAAGAAACTCAGATAACCGTAGTACGGACTTTACAGTAAAAGTTGTTGAGGTTGTTGGAATTTTCTCAAAAACAACTATATGAAGGTTTTTTTATTTAAACTTGAAATACTAACTACACTTTTAATTGAAATATTTTTTTTTTAAATCTCAGCAATATTTATGGCGTTAAATCTCAAATATAATTTGATTTTCATTAATGTTACTAGAGCCATCTTTTAGACTGTAATGTAACTAACTATATTCAAGTGACACTGGCTGTTAGGTAAATTGCTTGCTACTTAAAAGACCTATTGTGGCTTTCTTGGGACACATAGTACGATCCTCTGTTGTCTGAAAGTAATTCAGGTATAAGTTTGTGCATTGGTGAGCTGAAGACTTGTCTGAATGGGTTCACCATAACAAAATTTTGCACACATTAAATACCTCTGCAGATCGGAAGTGTACAGCTGACAATTGTAGTGTGGTTGATGTTGGTTAGGTGGGATACCTGAAAAGACACTAAGTTCCCCATAGGATTGGCTAGTCCTCTCTGAAAGGAATAGAATGCCATTAAAAATTAATCAATTAACCAATAAAATGGATGAACTAAACAAAAATGTAAAAAAAAAATTTATCTGCTGATATGGAACGATGAATAATTCCAGAATGCTAGAAGTTTAAGTGGATTAAACACATAAGATAAATTAAAATACAGTAATTATAAAACGGATAAAACAATGAAGATAAGGTAAAAGAAAAAAAAAAATGAGCAAAGATAAGGAATCAGATTTATCTTGTTAAAAATACGAAATTAACCTGAAAGCTTTTTCAATCTTTACACACAAATACAATGTTAATTTAATTAGGTCACTCAAACAATATCTCTAAAAGAACATTAAAAAAAAAAAAAAAAATCTGTTTTCGTTAGATATGAAACAATCCAAATAAATAGGCAATAAATAAATTGATAATTTACAAATTAAATAATCTAAAATACCTCTCAGTACCCGATATTCCTAGTGGCCAATTAAAAATGAAATAACTACCCAGACTTTACACACATTAATCACTGACAAACGATAAATTACATCTTACAAACCATATGAGCCTACATCCGCGCGGTAGAGCATTATTACAAAACTTTTATTTATTTATATACATATTCCACCAATAAACAATTCCAGGGAAATGTATAGAAAAGCAAACAGTGAAATAATAATAATAACAGTGTAAACGAAAATACAGAAATGTCAATGATAGAAATGGAAAAGTCATGAATACATGATAAGTGAATGGAAGTCTCATGCGATTTTCGCATGTTAAAATTTATTTAATTTTGATTAATTTATTTATACCAGTATTATGAAATCACAAATTCTACAAATAATTGAAAATATACTTAGTATTTCGAAATATATTGTAGATTTTTGTAGGGGATTATTGCCCTACGATCTGAAGATCTATTGTGCCCCCAGGAGCCTTCTGGGTGTACTGCTGGCCTCCAAGCAGGGTTCTCTAGCTACAGACATCACCGTCCATCACCGGACAGTGAGTTGTAGAAGCTCCTAGCAAGAGAAAATCTAAGGAGAGCATGTTGGATTCGAACACAGGACCTCCACGTTACTTGTCCAGCATGCTACCAATGAGCTAATCCTGTCCTTATACCTTAGCTTAGGCCAGTTAACTAGGGACGGAGACCCTAGTTTCTGTACTGGGTTTGTCCTTGTCCATAAAGGGTAGAGCATGTGTGTAGTTTAAGTATATAGTGTACTGTTTTATCGAAGTGCATAGAGTTGGAATGTAATAGGTGGGCTGTTGTTGTTTAGTAGTTTTGTATAACACGAGCGGTTTTGTAAAGGGCTTGTGTGTATGTTCAAAGAGAATAGAAGTAATAAGAAAAATTAAGAAAACACTGGTAGATTAAATTAAATATATTATCATTAAAGAATTTTGAAAACTTTTCAATAACACAGTAATTATGTTTATAAATCAATTATTTATCTAAATTAACTGAAAATCTCTTATGTTTTAACTTATAACTGGCAGTGATGTTTACTGGTAGAATATCAAGTTTAGACTGTTCTTGTTTGAAAGCAGAATGCAAACTGTCCTGAAAAAATGCCAAACGTGACAGAGTTCTGTGAACACTTCTTGCAACCGTAGTCTTCTACCTGGGTGTACCTTTTTTGCCAGCGAATGTTAGAATATTCTTGAAATAATATTTTTTTGAGTAAAATAAATTTCTGGCATCCATCACAGAGTACTGAGCTGTAGTAATCCATGGGGTCGCTACTCCCTGAGTAATTGCATGTAACAGATACTCCTTGCAATTGCTTTGGGTTTCGAAATACATATAATTAGACAAAAAAAAAAAAGAAGTATTGCAGAAACATATGAAAAAATGACAAAGTGATACTTATAAGTACTATGTTATCCATACTTTGGAGTTTCGGTCCCCTAAACACGTAAATTTGAAATTCTTCCTATTTTTGGTGTTTTGTTTTTGTTATTTAACATTCATTTCAAAGCGGCTTCCAAATACTTGGGATGTAATTACAGATCCAAATATTTTGGCTGAGACACATTATGTTGTGAATAACTTGTTAATGCAATAAATAACATCAAAATTGTTTACACAAAAAAAAAAAACTATCTAAAAATCTTCACTGACAACAATGTAATGTAATTTGTTACCTAAATTACATTTTTACTTGAAATACAACTGTTTTTTATAAAAACACAATAGTTAAGCATTCAGATTTTCTTTCTTTCTTTCGCCTGTATGTTATCTATAACACCTTATACTTTTCTACAATTTTTTATATCAAGCAAGTACAGAGAAATGTAGAAGTGAAGAAAATAGCAAGTTTATATATATTTATATATCCAGATATAGTGAGAAAGAATATTTGAGTTTGAAGTTGGAAGTATGTTAGACGAAAAGAGACAAACACGAGATGTACAATATGAGTGGTTGAGATAAAGAAACTGCTTGAGAAAGCTATGAGAAGTAGAAAAAATAATATAGCTTGCTTTCAGTTTTCAACAACTTTCAAGGGACATATATTTTAGAGAGACAAAACAAAATTATGCGCAGATAGCAGTATAAAAAAGTCTTTTTGTTAACATATAAAAAAAAAAAATGGGCGAAATATGTTTCTTAAAAACTAAAATCTGGAAATAAATATACAAGATTACAATTCTAGTATTGACGAATTTATACAAACGTTTGTTTTGTCCTTCTTGTAACATATAAAGAACGCGAGGTTACACGAAAGTAAGCGAGGTTAGAGACGTACCGCCACGCTGAGATGTATTGCGTAGTTCATAATCACGGTACTGAGCCTTAATTGTAATTGACAAATTGTATAGTTTGTGGGCCAAATTTGATGAAATTCGTTGAAGTTCATCGAAAACTGAAAAAAAAAAAAAAATGTTCAGAAAAAGCGCACTTCCGGTTTACTAATTTTCCTGAAACTCCGGAATTTTGGCCATTTATTTATTTATTTCTAATTCATTTTGTTTGGAGGTAGAATTGTATAATCAATTATGATATTATTTTAGAGAAAAACATAACCCCAACCCTAATGAATTTTTCCAGAGAAATGTTTTAAATAAAAGTTGTAGCTCTTTATAGTTCACATTCCTAGTTTAAAGAAAATCGTTGAAGCCGTTTTCGAGAAAATACCAGAAAACTGAAAAATACATTTCAGTAAAAATGCACTTCCGGTTATCCGATTTTTTTTAAACTCCTAACTTCAACAACATATTTAATTCTAATTAATATTATTTAAATCACAGACTTGTATAATAAAATGAAATAGCACTTTAGAGGAAAACCCTTCCACCCCCTCCCCTAAAAGTGTCCTTAAATGCATTTTTCCGGAGAAATGTTTCAAATAGAAATTGTAGATCTTTATAAGTGTAGTTGATATTCTGAGTTTATAGAAAATCGTTGGAGCCATTTTCGAGAAAGTTGCAATGAAGTTAATAAACCATTCTGTAAAGTGATACTTCCGGTAGAGGAATTTTGACCGCTGACCTATTGTCGGATCCCATGGTGATACTCAAACTGAATATCAAATTTGAACTTTCTGCGATTTTTCGTTTTTGAGCTATGCTGTTCACATACATAAGTACATACATACAAACACACACACGCACGCACGCACTGACCACTTGCTAAAAACCACATTTTTGGACTCAGGGGACCTCAAAACGGATATTTCCGGTGAAAACTTGATATCTAAAATTTGGCACGATTACAATAATTCCTCTTACTAAGTTCCTCTAAGAGAAAGTAAAAATATAAGATTAATAAAGAAAGCAATGTACTTAAGCAACACCGAACACTATCAACTTAAGTACTGATGTAGATTCATTGAACTCGGCTCACAAGAATATAATAAAAACAGTATTTCCCACGTAAATAATAAACCAGATCTTTCGTATATCTGACAAAAAATTTAGTGGCAATAATGCTTGTAGTGGTTTTAGTGAACCAGTGAACCCCCACCACTCATCCACTCTAGCAGAGAGAAACAGCCCCTCTCGCACAGAGAGGAGAGGCTCGGCGAGTATATATATATATGAGAGAGAGACAGCCAGATATCATTCTGTTCAATTCAGTCTTACACATCAGACATCATTCTGTTGATTCACACTCCGTACATATCATTTAGCCACGTCAGTCTGTCAGTTCAGTTCAGTTCTAAATTCTAAAGTGTAAAGTCCCTGGCAGTCAGTTATATATATACACATATCAATTATATATCTTAAACCAATCTTAAGGTGTTTATCTATCATCATCAACAACCAACATCTCCTCACAACACCCTTACATGCTCAGTGATAATGCTCTGGACCAGCCACGCGGAGGTCCCGGTTTCGATATCCTTAGATTTTTCTCTCCCTAGAAGCCACTACATCGCACCGTCCTGATAAGCAAGGTTGTCTGTAACTAAAGAAGGCCCCGAACTATGGATTAAATAGACAATTAATTTAATATATATATATATATGATTTCCTTTAATTATATTAACTTTGTGGTTTATTATTATCAATTTACTGTACATAACATCAATAACCTTTTTCGTCGGTCTCTTAGACTAGCGATCTTCAAACTTATTTAATAGCCTGTATGTGAGCATTGTGATTGTATTTGTTTAGTTAATGCAGTTCCTCTGTTAATGCAATTCGACGATATGGTTCTAACATACAGAAATAAATTACTGTATTTGGTTTTAATTGTTTGTCACTGCAGAAAACGCTACTTCACTCAGATATATAGAACCAAATGATAAGATTACATTCGTTGCTGTGCTTACAAAATCTGGATATTCGTTTCTCAATTCTATCCATCAATTTATGAAGAGATATTTTTTTAAATTCGGGTTGTAACGTTGTTCTTTCTTTCATATCGCAGAATGGCTGAATAGTCGAAGTCATGGCGTCGGAAAAAAAAATCTGTTATTACACGTATTGTTTTGTGTTTTCGAATACATATACGAACAAGGAATTGGTAGGAATGTTGAATCTTAATGATTCTCCTGAAATAAAACTTTTCAAATATATTAGAAAAATGTACATATAAATCTATATTTATGGAGTAAATTACTAATATTTTTTTATGTCAAAAAAAGTTGCTAAATTTCCATTAGAAATACATAATTTGCGCTAAATTTCCCGCTACCCGCAATTTGAATTTTTCCTTGTATGATCGAAAGTAAGCCTAATTCTTCGGGATGATGACTAAGATAAGACAGGCTGCGGACTGGGCACATATGCCGTACATTGAAGGAAAACTTGGCGTACCGCCAAATATTACCTTGCATACTCCCTGGGGTAAGCGTACCCCACCTTGGAGGCCACTGTCTTAGACAACGCAACTACTCTTTATTTTTTTAATATTTCTAATTGTAAGTTTGACATTTTTTATCTTCTTTTTTTCTTTTTTTTAAAGAAAAGATTGTCCCTTGCCAACCATCATCTTGTAATTTCATTGACGACTGCCAAACTTAATTATTATTTAAACCTTTTTCTCTAGAAATTAATGCAAACGCTAAATGATTCATCTTTCTCGGTGTTAATATCTTTATCTGCGAGAACATCTTTTAAATGCGTTTTGGAAGTGTTGTTATTCTTCACTTACTATATAACAATGTGTGGAAATTAAGTAAAAAAAAAATTACCACTTCGCGTGACGTAAGCATACCAAACACGGAACTATCAAAACCAAAAGGAAGATGTCTAATCATTACATGAACTTCCTTAATTTGACGACGATACCACCCCAAGATGGGAAAGTGGACTAGCCAGATATTAACGTTCCTGTGACTTTTACAGGTTGACAACTGGCGTAACATACACAAAGGGCCTATAGATTGTTGTTAATGTTGTGTGTCGTACAGTTTGATATAACACACCCAAAGGGCAAACTGTAGCTTATTACACATTGTACAGTTTCCACTTTACACACGGATATAGTCTGACTGCAAACATTGATAACCAACATAGGGAGACTTGGCAGGTCTTTAAGTCGGATGGCAATGTTAAATGAACAAAGGCATTAGTTAGATAAGGATAATAATAATCTAAACAATTATGTTATTAAATAGAGAATCAAGTCAAAACTAAAGTCAAATTTTTGTTTCTCAATATTTCATTTTAAATACATTTATTATTAGTATTGATCGTTATTACACATGAGAAGCTGGGAAATTTTCATTGTTTTTTTCCACACTTGTTGTTGCCATTCATTAATCATGCGAATTATTTTGTATGATTCTTTGTTTTGGAATCAATTGCTTCATTCAACCCTAATAGCAAATTTTATCATTCGAGTAATTAATATCACCTCCAATGGGCAATACAATTATCCGAGTTTTTAGTGGTACATCCTTTCATTAGTTTAAGGTTTTATAATTCATTTGTTTGGTTTTATTTTTTTTAATTTCTCTGACTGCTGTAAAGGAAGTATTAGACGCTCGAGTGGACTGGGGCGGGGGTGGTTGATCCAAAGATCAAACACTCGGAACCTGTGGGTAAGTTTCCTAGCATCTTCCAGGCGGAGATACACGCTATTGGAAGATGCGTACAATTTAACCTCGATAGGGGATATAGTAACCAGGAGATTGTAATCCTTTCCGATAGTCAAGCAGCCTTTAGAGTATTTAGTGCATCAGTTATCAGCTCTAAAATGGTCTGGGAAGGCCTAGGTAAACTTAATAACCTAGGCAGGAGAAATAAAGTTACCCTTTGGTGGGTGCCGGGGTATGTTGGTATTTGAGGAAATGAGATGGCCGACGCCCTGGCCAAGATAGGCGCTACAACCCCGCTTCTAGGGTCGGAACCTTTTTGTAGGGGTCAGCGACCAGTTTCTGTTGGAGGAACTTAGGAAGGAGGAGGAGGAGAGAGTAGATGACAACTCTGGTACTCTCTCCTCGGTTTGCGGCAGGCCAAGATCTGCCTGGGAAATTATAACCAACGGAGATCGGAGCCTCCATCGGACTGAGCAAGAACAAGCTCTGCGTTCTGACGGGTTTTCTCAGGAGGCATTGCCGACTTAGAGGACGGACATCTGGTGAAGCTGGGTTTGGAGAGTGACTGACATCTCATGCAGATTCTATGGGGACATGGAGGAAACTCTACATCTCCTAACAGACTGCGAGGCTGCCAACCAGAGAAGATTCAAGAACCTGGGGAGCTACCAGGTGGAAGAGGGGGATATACCCTCTATAGGGCCTCTCAGGGTATTGGGATTCCTCAGGGATCTCAACCTGATGGAGGTTTTGTAGAAAGGATGTTCAAAGGATATCTTGCCGGGTGCTGTGGCCAATAATCTGCGGATCAAGGGGACACAGCACAATAGATCAACAGGTCACAGTGCATTGGACCCCCTTCAAAAAAAAAAAAAAGGAAGTATTACGATCGTTTCAAATTATAGCAATTGAATTTTCACCAAAAACACACGTTATTGGAGGTCTCCTAAGTACTTCTGCAAGTGCAGCAACGTTAAGGTTTCTATTAAAGTATTTTTTAAATTCAATGATTAGTTCTGCTACCACTACAATATATCAAGGTGCATTAGTAGATTTTCTATGATTCCAAATTTGAAGAACATTGTTTAACAAAAAAAAAGGCGAATTTACCAAAGAAGTTTTGAAGGATTTCCAGGAAATTCAAACAATCTGCTACGACGATTTATCCTTTAAACTTGGAATATTCTAACTGTCTGGATGTAACACTTTTAATTTTGAAACATTTTTCTTGATAATTTGATTTTATGGTTTTTTTTTAAGAAATTTAACGTAAAATTACCAAATTTAATTGTTTTTTGTTCTTTATTATTAGTGTTCCTTTATTCCAGTGCATCTTGAAAACTTCATTGACTGTAGAGGGTAGAGTGTATATAGTTTAAGTGTATTGTTGACTATTCTGACAAAATAGATGGAGTAGTGACCTGTGGTAACCCGTAGGGTCGCACGCTATTCTTCAAATAACTGCATGCAACAGATACCCCTACCGGGCATTTGAAATGGTTAAATACTGAATGTATTGAAGACAAATTATGTTATAATCAGACTCAGACAAGGATTGGAAGAAAGATAACCGAAGAGAGCGATAAAAGTTGGAAACAGGGCTGTTTAAAAATTCAAAGTTTTATTGGATGAAAATGAACTACTGAAACGTTGAAAGTCCAAAAAAATTCTGAGAAAGAACAAATTAGGAAGAGAAATGAGCAATGAAATCCAGTTAATATCCATGAACAGTTGGGAAAATTATTTCACTCTGTTATGTACAGAAGATAAGGCAGTATTTGTGAATAAGATATTAAATAAAGGGAATTTTAGAGCATAGGTATCACATAGGACTGAACAAGGAGGTACTAAAAATTGCTGTGCATTCTCTATTGTAACGCCTGTGGTTCGGGTGGAATATCAGCGCAACTTTTCAAATACGGATCAGATAACTTATATGGAAGGTTAAGGGAACTATTTAAGAAGTATCTTAGTGAAGTGAAAGTGCCGAATGATTGGAGGAAGTTACAATATATGTCGATGATTCATAAGAAACTTAAGAGAGAGATGAATGTTCCAAATATAGGATAATTACCGTTACAAGGACATTAAGCAGACTTTATGGAAGGATTATTAAACATTTCCTAGGAGAAATTTATTCTGAACTGGAACAGGAAGAATAATTAGAATTTATAGCAGGACGCTCTACAATTTATAGCAGGACGCTCTACAATTTATAGCAGGACGCTCTACAATTTATAGCAGGACGCTCTACAATTGATAATTTATTTTGTGTTACTCAACAAATAAAGAAGAAAATAAAATTCAGTCAGAGTTCATATTTATTGTTCGTAGACCTTGAAACGGCTTACGATAATGTTCCTCATATAAAGTTGTGGTCTGCCTTGATAGATGGTGTAATTAATGAAACAATAATTCTCGTAATTCAAGAGTTTATGACGGATGTGTCTAAAAATAAAAATAGGTAATAAGATTTAGAACAGTTTCAAAGCAACTAAGGTCCCAAAATTGTTGTCTATCACGCAACTATTTAAAATATAACAACTTGGAGAAGAAAATGTTCCAGCATGGGAATACTTGTGAGAAAGTTCTGAGACTCTGCTGATTATCAGATAGTGATGGCTCAGAATCCATGACAAAAACAGTTAATTGAATAATATAATAAATTCTTCAAATTTGAAGAAAACGAAATATCTATTTATCGAAGCAACAGATCAACGCCTGGTTATAAATAAGAAAGGAACTAAATGTTGAGAGTAGGTGCTTTATATAGGCGTGATGACAACTAAAAACGGTTACTATGAAAAGGAGATAAATACCAGGATAATGAGTATGTAAAAGAAGTTTATTATGC
>JAAEAF010008084.1:0-22864 GCA_011037195.1 Triatoma infestans
CGATCTATACATTCTACAGTTCTTTTTCCACCTTTCCATTTGCACATGCACACAGGTGGGCAATTGCCGGACACTGACAAGCTTGTTTTGAATAATAGCGATATTATTACAACGAAGATGATCCCCATAGTCACATATCAGGTTTGCGCACAAGGCACGCTAATTGTATAGTAACTATTTGGTAAATCTGTAGCACAACTCACCATAAACTAGCACTGACCATCCTTAATATTATTTTTAATAGGTTATTTAAAATAATGATAAAAATAAAAGTATAAAAATTGTTAGCGCGCACCTCACTATTCAAAAAAAAAATTTATATATATATAAAAAAATTTTTGGTATTAAATAAAAATTCACCAAATTTATCCACAAGGATCACTAGGTTTTTGACCGAACAGGCCTAATAGATAGTGGCTTAATAGGGCCACTACAACAGAGCACATCACTACTACATGCAGCACTGAGTACGTATAAGAACACATACAACAATAGACCAGTTACTCGCCAGAAGTTTAGCGAGAGACTAAAGCTGTAGGAGCTGTATGACTTGGGGGCCAAACTAGGCAGACAGTAGCGATCCTAGCGGCCCTCCGGCGGCATTCAACTACTATATCTGTTCCACCACTCTGTACTGCCGCTAGCTACTACCACAGTTCGTCTCTTCTATTTTTCCAACACTCTCCTATCCATCCGCTCGCCCTTCTTGCTAACTTATAACCCTCCTATCTACTTTCTCACCCACGCCGCTCAGTCATTGTTCGATCACTGTCAATTTTTCACAGACAAGTGAGGCCCCAGCCAGATCAATGGTTCTCTAGACCCATCTGTGTCTCCATTTCTTTAGACCATTAATTTTACAATCCTAAGTCCACTTCTCAACCCACTTTTCTAAACTAGGCCTCTTTATCTTACTTTTTCCCCCACACATATAAACTAATAGGCTTTCCTTCAAGGATTTTTCTTCTTTCTATAATATTTAATTTATTAGTCTCATTAAAAAAATTAAAAAAAAAAAATCTGAAGTGTAACACTCACACGACATTCTCATACTTTTCTCTTCGTACAGTTATATATAAAATAACAATTTTTTTTTAAATTTAAAATATTGTTCCAATAAAGAGACTCCAATAATAATGAACAAACACACATGAATTTCAATGTCTCAGATTCCTCAGAACCACCTGGAAACAATTTTTTCAAAAAAATATTACAAATAAAAGTGATAAGTTTATATCTTATCTTATGCAGTTTTCCAAATTTAAATGAAATCGTTATAGACGTTTACGAGAAGATTTAGAACCAAATACTCGAAAACCAATTCTGTTGGAAGTTTCACTTCCGGTTAATGGAAACCTTTGAGTCAGATGCAGTCGTAATTTGAACTTCCTGCCAATTTTTCGTTTTTGAGATATTTTATTCATAAACATCACAAACATACCCACAAACCCTCACACATACATTCGCTAAAATATTATTTTTCGTATTCTGAAAACTCAGGTATATCTGACAGGTATTTCCGGTCAAAACTCAAAAAAAAAAAAAAATCTGGCACAATTGCAATGTAGGAGAAAGTAAAAAGAATAATAAATTATTAAAAACGCCTTATTACACTTGTTTTTTTTTTTTTGCTCAATTAAAAATAAAAGATAGTTATTTCCTGTTAATTAGTTTCTAACAATTCATTCATGTGAATTCATTGTAATGAATAGTGCGGATAAATTTTCACATTATAACTGTTTTGTAATTAATTGATAATTAATTGTCTGATTAGTTAATTGATTTGATTAATTCATTGATAAAAGTGAAAAGGAAGAATTTCTGGTTATGGTTTCCCTATTCATCTTCATTAAAAATGAATTATTCTTTATAGGTATAAAAACGTTGACATGAAACAGGAAAAGAACCCCGGCAAATTCAAATTAAACCCCGTTCTATCCTATTCTATGCAGTATAGCCTAAGAGATACGCTATAAACGCATCTTAATAAGTAAGTTAAGTAGATTTATGAAGAATTCATAATTTACTGATTTCTCCCCACCCCACCCCAATTTTCTCGAAAATGGTTCCAACGATATTGAATACATAAATGATTATCACTTTTATTTTGAATGACTTTTTAAATGATTATCATTTTTTTTAGGAAAATTAGGTTTTTAGAGAGTTCTGGGGGAGTAGCAACTCTAAAGTAAACGAAACCGTTGACAAAGTGGCAGCAATATCAGGGGAATATCTTGACTACAAGTTACCTCCGTTTGATCTGAAAGGGATAATAAAGAGAAGAATTATTGAAAAGTAGCAAAATCAATAAGAAGCCTCTTGCACGAAAGAAAATTTTACAAAGAAAAATGTGAAGAGAGTTGACGCAGTACCTTGGTTTAAGGTAATAGCGGCTCATAAACATATGGTAACCGCAATAAGCAGGCTGAAGTCTAATCTACGCGGTGTATGGCGCTTATTTGTATAAAATTGTGACAGACACACCCCATTTTGTGCAATTTGCAAAGTTGAAGAGGACTTCCAACATACCGTGATGTTATGCCCATTATTGTCCACTCCGACAAAGTTAAGTAGATTTATGAATTCATAATTTACTGATTTGCCCCCCACCCACCCGAATTTTCTCGAAAATGGTTCCAACGATATTGAATACATAAATGATTATCACTTTTATTTAAGGTATTTTTCCAGGAAAATTTGGTTTTTTAGGAGTTCTGGAGGAGTAGCAACTCTAAAGTAAACGAAACCGTTAATACTAATAAAGATTCTCGACCGATCTAATAATAACTAAAGGAGATCTCGAGGAGTGGTCAATAAAATTTACACTTTTTTTAAAATCTTTTCCAACGTTTCGACACATTTATTGTCTTCTTCAGGGATCTGTAGAACAATCATTTTTGTTTGATTGTTGTACAGATCCCTGAAGAAGACAATAAAATTGTCGAAACGTTTGGAAAAGATTTAAAAAAAAGTGTAAATTTTATTGACCGCTCCTCGAGATTTCCTTTAGTTATTGAAACCGTGAATTTGTTAGCCAAAGTGGCAGCAATATCAGGGGAATATCTGGACTACAAGTTACCTCCGTTTGACCTGAAAGGGATAATAAAGAAAAGAATTATTGAAAAGTAGCAAAATCAATACGAAGCCTCTTGCACGAAAGATAAATTTTACAAAGAAAAATGTGAAGAGAGCTGACGCAATACCTTGGTTTAAGGGAATAGCGGCTCATAAGCAGGCTGAAGTCCAACTATGCTGTATATGGCACTTATTTGTATAAAATTGTGACAAAGAGACACCCCATTTTGTGCTCAATTTGAAAAAGACTTCCAACATATCTGCGATGCTATGCCCATTACTGTCCACTCTGACAAAATAAAGTATTTAATGAATTGTATAAATTTCTTCCCGCCCCTTTCCACTATAATAATACACTAAGAAACAATATTTTCTCATCTATTTGAAGTTCTAAATTTTTTTTATTTTTTTTTCTTTATTTTAAGGCGCGTCAACAGCTATGGTCATTGACACCCAGAGCATTGCCGGTCTCAGTGCACTGCCGGCCTCCGGACAGTGTTCTCTCGTTATAGACAACACTGACCATCTCCGGACAGTGAGCTGTAGAGGCTTCTAGGAAGAAAAAATAAGGGCAGCACAGCTGGACTCGAACCCGGGTCCTCCGCGTACTAGTCCAGTATGCTAACCACTTAGCTATTCCCTTCCTTAAGTTCTAAATTTACTTTAAGAATTTATTAAAAAACTGCAAGTGATGTAACAGGCCTATTAACGCTGGAAAACGATCTATAATGTTATATAACATAACATACCTACAACTAAAGCCGTGAAATATAATGTTTATATACAATATATAAATGATATGAACGCTGGTTGTATAGCGAAACGCTAATCCACCGCCCCAAAAACTAAAGTACTGAGAGAGTTAAGTTTTCCATCACAACAGTTAAGCTTCCCTCTAAAGTACCACTTCAGTGTAGAGTATGGTCCATACTCTAATATAAGTAATATGAAGCTGCATTACATCTATTACCAGAATTCTTCTTGATCATAATTTTTAATAATAATAAATCTTGAAGTAAATCTGCTTTCTTTCAAAGTGGTTGTTGTGGTTAGTTCCGCAGAGTTGGAAAGCATCAGAGAGACATTTTCCATGACAACCTGCTTCTTTTTGACGTCATCGACCGGTTTATTCGGGCGTTCGCCTATCTTCAGGATGCATTTGTCACACAGTGTGATAACACAGACTTGCACGGAGCCAATTTCAGTTTACACACTCTGAGTGCGAAGCAGGCTATCACGGAAAATGTCTGTGATGCTTTCCAGCTCTGTGGAACAAACCACAACAAAAACAGCTTATCAATGCACTTTAAGCTTTTAAGTGCACTTTAAAAGAAAACAGATTTTCTTCAAATTTGGAATTCTGGTCACTGATTTTTTTTTTTAAATTTTTTTTTTTATAGAATTTTCTAGGAAATTGATCCGAATTTCAACATTTTTCTATAAAAATTTATTTTATGAAGTTCTAAAGAATATGTTATGTTAGATTTTAAATACTGATTCAGAGTTTTGGGCTTCGAACGTAAACACTTTCAATTAGTACTACGTGCCAGGGGAGTTATCCGACATCTACTTTATATTTTGGTTAGAACAATTTTAGTAAAAAAGTTAAAGTTTTAAGAAAATATCTCAATTTCAAAATTCTATTGACGCAGTACGAGAAAATTCCTGTGGGTGTTTCAAACCAAAATTTTGTTTTTTTTTTCTTTTATTAAGAATATATAATACGCATACAAAATGACTATCAACTATATAGAATATTACAAGAACAAAAAAAATAAATATAGAAACTAAACCTTCCTTGTAGATGAAAAATAAAAAATAAAATTAATTTATAATGACATGTACCATGGCCAATAGACCGTCAGTGGAGTCTTGTACTATTATTATAAAAGGAAAACATGGCAACAGAAAATAATATAATAACTACTTTTAAGAAAAACATTCAGTTAATAAAATTTAAAGAAAAACACTGCATCTAGTTGATGGTAAAGAAAGAAAAGCATAAACTAAAACAAAGGACAAACAGAGAAGAAAGCTAAACATGGTTCATTTTGTACATAGATATACGCCCGCAAGGGGTATCTGTTGCATGCAGTTAATTGGGGAGCAGCGACCCCACAGGGTACCACAGCTCAGTAATCCATGCACTTCGTCAGAACAGTACACAATACACTTACACTACATACACTCTACACTTTACAGACAAGGACAAACACAGTACACAAACTAGGGTCACTCCGTCCCTAGTTAATTGGCGAAAGCCAAGGGAAAAGGAAGGGATTAGCTCAGTGGCGCGCTAGCCTCGCGAAGGTCCCGCGTTCGAATCCAACATGCTGCCCTTAGATTTTCTCTTCTTAGGAGCCACTATAACTCACTGTCCGGTGACGGGCAGTGTGGTCTATAGCTAAGGAACACTGCTTGGAGGCCGGTTGGGCATTGGAGAAGGCTCCCGGTGGGCACAATAGATCTTTCAGGTCGCAGTGCAATAATCCCCTGCAACAATCTACAATCTTGTACTGATATAAAGATTTATAGAAATTCGCCGAAGAAGGCCAGTGTCTACCATTTAAGAAGTCCAAACTGCCAGATACCGAAAGGCACTAGGCTACCAAGCCAATTTAATCTAAGATCATTAAGCCTACTACAAACAGCCTAACAGTGATAAGACCTATCTAAAATACAATCACTACATATTTCACAATTTTCTAGTTCATCAATGGGAAAAACGGGCACGAGCTTTCATTACCTACTTAATCTGGTCAATGACATTAGAACTGAGATAATGGTTTGTACCTAATACAAAATTTAGCTCTCTACAAAACGGATACAGATCATAATTTCTTTAGATTTTCCTTAAATTGAATTTTTTGAATTCAGTTCTGACTTTATCACATATAAAACCGAAACATCTATCAAATGTATAATATATTGTTTAAGCTTATTATTTCATTTGAGCCAAATTTTTTTAGTAAGTTATTTATATTTTAAGGCCAAAAAAATGTTCTTATTCAAGACCTGAGACGATACAATTAACGGTAGTGGCATATTAAATACTTTAACAATATAATCAAGATATAATTTTGAGTGTATGCGTGAAAATTGGCATATAATTCTTTTCATTATATATGAAACCCGACGGGACAAATATGGACAAAATCTGAACAATTTTTTAATAAAATGACGAAAAAATGTTTCTATTTTCTCACAATAAACACCACCCCCAAACCTAAGCCCCATAACATACTATGGAACGAATAACTGAATTAAAAACTCGTATTTTTGAACCAAAGTTCAAATTATTGTTTTCCAAAAACGTCTTCACAGCCGAAGCCGAGCCCAAGTTTGGCATTACTTATTTTTTCTTTTAAATGTAAATTAAAATTTACCTTAGAAGTAACAATAACACCAAGGTACGAGTACTTATAATTATTTACAATCTCTATTTTCTGATTTTGAAAATACCATTTCTCATTATTGGCCTGCTTTGCGCCATTCTTGAAAATCATTACTTTTGATTTACCCATATTACCCCTCGAATTCCAGAGACTAAAGTGTACAATGTACTAGGCTTGTGAGTAATTTAGGAGTGGGAGAATTATATTTGAATTTGAATTGTAACATAAAGTATGTTGGAATAGTCTCAGAGCTGCCATTGCAGTTTAAAAATTACAAGACTATACACTGATAATTCTTCCCATGTTTTTGAACCAAATAATATATGCTAATTTGTAAACAAATGTCCCCTGATTCTATATTTCACTTCCTTTTCGATTGCAAAACACTGTACTCAATAAGAGCCCATTTTATTAATAATAAATTTTTGTCACTGTCCCAGATCCAATGAAGACTTATTTGAACAATTACTTACAATAAATTCTAAAGATCAATTATGCGCTATCTATAATTTCTGTACACAGTCAATTAAAATTGGGAGTTTCAATCTTAATGAATTTTTGTAGCTTCATTCAAGTAGAGAACAAATCTACCCACATAAAGGCTTATAAAACAATGCATGGAGATATAAACCATTCATATAAAATCATTCAAATAAAATTTCTGCTTTACCTCGGATCAGAGCACTGTTCTTGTTTTTGCTCTGTTTGGATTTTTTTGTTCTGTTTCATTAATTTAAAGAGATTATTTTTATTTCATAATTCTATTAAACTATAAATTATATCTTGTGTCTAGATAAATGTTTGGATTTTTTTGTTCTGTTTCATTAATTTGAAGAGATTATTTTTATTTCATAATTCTATAGTATAAATTATAAATTATATTTTGTTCCTAGATAAATTATGGTATTTAGAATTTTGAATTATCTCTATTAACATTATTATATATTTGACTGTTGTTCTTCTAAAGACATTTTATGTTTAGTTTAAGGAAAAACACAATTATAAATTTGCCCACCAAGACTAACTCTATTGCTGAAGCTTGTATCTTGCCATGTAGCAATAAATAAATAAATATATTCCAGAGACTAACATATCGACTCAAAGGAAACTAAGGAAATACTTCAATTTCAAAATTCTATTAAAGCAATAATAGAAAAGTCATTTGATTGGTCACAATTAGTCAGTAGTCTGCAGTGACTGTGGCTCAGAAGCCAGGAGCACAACATCATCTGCATAAGCCAATACTTTAATTCTATCAGAGCCAACCAACAACCTTCCGCCATCCAAACAGTCCTCAATGTCATTAATAAACATTGAGAACAGTGGGGGCGGGAGATGGCACCCTTGTTTAACGCCCCTGCAAATATCAAACTCAGTGCTTCACATCACCTGAACCCACAATATCAATCAGTAATAACTCAATTCCCCTGGTAATTTTGGACCAGAGTCCCAGATTGTGGAGCTTAAAAATACTTATCTTGCAGAGCATGATGTCCAATGAGCGATAAGTGGGGGCATTGTGCAGACACTAATTATATTTTTTTCTATCATTTATATACTATTCAAATGTACCAAACCAAATTGTTAAAAAGAAATTATTTCGGAATTTGCTGGGACAGAAAACATGTTTTTCTAACAAACATCGTTATTCCGCAGAGCTGGAAAGCATCAGAGATATTTTCCGTGATAGCCTGCTTCTTTTTGTGGTCATCGACCGGTTTTGGGCGTTCGGCCATCTTCAGGATGCTTTTGTCAAACAGTGTAATAACACAGACTTGCACAGGGAAAATTCAGTTTTACACACTGACTGGTGTTTTTAACTGTATTTAAAACATGTGTTTCCCACCCAGCTGACCATACCCCTTGAGCTAGTTTAAGAGTTTAGTTTTAAATACAGTTAGAAACACCAGACAATGTGTAAAACTGAATTTGCTCTGTTCAAGTCTGTGTTGTCACACTGTCTGAAAAACGCATCCTAAAGATGGGCGAACGCCCGAAACCGGTCCATGACCACAAAATGAAGCAGGCTACCACGGAAAATGTCTCTGATCGTTATTGTGGTTGGTTCCGCAGAGCCTGGAAGCATCAGAGATATTTTCCGTGATAGCCTGCTTCTTTTTGTGGTCATCGACCGGTTTCGGGCGTTCGCCCATTTTCAGGATGCTTTTGTCAAACATTGTAATAACACAGACTTGCACAGAGCAAATTCAGTGTATACACATCTATGTTATCATACTGTTTGACAAACGCATCTTGATAATGGGCGAACGTCCGAAACCAATCGATGACCACAAAATGAAGCAGGCTATCACGGAAAATATCTCTGATTCTAACAAACATCATTTACGATTTTGAAAACCAGTCAAGATCACACTATAAAGTAAAAATATTAAACTTGTTTCATCACAATTAATCTGAAAGCTTATTATAATGTATATAATAAAATAATAACTTCTATTCTTATATTTACTGCACTTAATATTTTCCATATTAGCTTTAAAGATAGTGAACGATATTAGTCTAAAAGAAAAGGATTAGAAAAAACAACAGAATATAAGGAACAAATGCTAAGGAAGTATAAGAAGCTATGTATATGCAATCCATGAGGACGAAATGAAAAAGTATTCAATAACAGCTGCTAAATCTAATAAAACAGCCTAGAACAAATTTTAATCAACTGAATCAAAGAAAAGTATTGAATCAGTGGTTTGGTTTAATCCATATATGTGGTACTGCACTCTTTTATTAAAAAAAAGTACAATAAACTCCAACCAACTCTTTGCTCAGTTCAAGTGCAGTATATACACATATGAAACTGAGGGAAGTTAAAATTACAATATACTCTGCAGCCTTGAAGAGAGAACTTATCTTCGCTTCACCTACCCACATTGTTGAAAGGAACCTTTGAAAAAGTGCTAGAAGGGAAGTCTCATGCAAAAACAAATCAGAAATTATAATAATAATAAAGTTAATTTATAACTGTTCGAAAAAATTCCCAGCTATGTAATCCTTAGGATCTATACACAAAAATAGTAATAATAATAATAAATTGGACATAGAAATTCACATTGGGAGAAACAATTCAAGAATAGTGTAGAAGACAATGTCGTATGTCCTAGTGAGCATTCAACACCTCACTAGGCTGGTCTGTGTTAGCTCCGACGGATTACCTGAAAAAACATAATAACGTCGCCAAGTATATTTATTTGGAATTGAGAAACAAGCGCGGCCTCTCAGATTGGACTACATAATTATAAGTATAGAATCCCAGAGTTTTCCCGGAATAACCGATTCAATATTTACTGGGATGTCCGGATAATCTTTGATAGGGCAATTCTGAATTAAAAAAAAAATGACACATTCTAATAATAGATCTGGGATAAAAAATTGCCCAAGCAATTGATATTGCGTTTCTCTCGTTGAAAATTTTTTGAAAGTACGGCGGCGCGGGGGGATATCAGGAACTCGGTTCTGAATTGAAGGAGATGCATGGTCTGACTAAATCTGTGACCACTCCAGTCGTTATTTCAGTAAATTGACTAGTACCCAAGGCCACTGTTAAGGGTTTTAAAGAGCTGGACTGTCGAGCGATGTACTGTTTCGGTTCTTTATAAGAATAGTAGGCCATAAAATAGTACGGATAATTCTACAGCAAGAAGTTAAATATAATAATGATGGTATAGAAGATTGCAACACCACCTAAGAAAATATCCCGTTTGGGCGAGTGAAGTTAATAATAATAAAAGTAACTTTAATGATATAAATTCTTCCCACAATAAATCGAACAACAAAATCATTTAAGATATTCTGTTAGAAGTTAACCATTAGATCAAAAGGTGAAAAATTATCACCGAAAAACAAAGTAAAGTGTCCAATCACCATTACGTTTCACTTCCGGAATTTAACCCACACAATACTTCCTATAAAGCCCATTCTTTTTGCGGTCCAAGTCAAATATCATAGAAGTTAATTGATAAATAAATAGCTAGTGAAACAGAGAGTAAAGAAGCAAGAAGAATTGAGCTCGCAACAAGAATCTTTTAAGACTAATAGAAGGAAATCTAGTACTCATTAAAGAACTAACTGTTACTGAAACTAATTTGTAACTAGGAAGTGAAATACGGGGGCTCAACTAACCATCCAGTTTTCACACACCAAATAGTCTCAAGACTGCCCTAACCGAGGTGGGTGTACTCGGGACACTCGCCTGGGTGCCGGAACATGCGGAGTTTCTGGGCAACGAGAGGGCGATGCCCTATCAAGGGAAGGATCGAAGGATAACTTTATAGTGCCAGAACCCTTCTGCGGTTTGTCCAGATTCCAGATTCAAACTTCAAAGGTTGAATAGAAGAACAGAGTCTGCAATGGTGGGAGAGAACACCAAACAGAGGCAGGCCAAACTATTGACTAAAAGACATTTGCCTAAATTTACCAGGGGCCTACTGAGCCATAGCCGAAGAGACTGGAAGGCTTAATAGATTCATGCACCAATTACTACTTGCAAATAACGTGGTATGCCGATTCTGCAAGGCCGAGGAAAAAACCCTAGTCCACATCCTATGTGAGTATGCCGGCGTTACCTTGGAGGACAAGGTTTCTTCAACTGGGGACAAGCAATCCCGAAGCCACGAACTTCATGGCGGAACCATTCTCGCTTTCCTTGGCCTGATTAAGTGGGCGAAGCTATAATTTCAGGGACAAATAGACCTCTTATTGTAGGTTGTAGTGGACTGAGGCCCGCCTTTTTTTTCAGTCAATCTAATCTAATCTAATCTAACCCAGTCTTGGCAATTTAAAATTTCATTCATTTTTAAAATCAACTTTTGTTTAAGAATGCCAAGTCATTCGCGATCAGCCAATAGACAGCGATCTGCCCTATATAATTTAGCAATAAAATCTTTATTGTTGTCATTATTTGCGTTACAGTTCGGGCTGGATTTCAGATGTTTGCCGGTCATATTTCCCTCTCCGTGGAGGTGTGAGCTTGCACAGTGTTGTGGCTTACCACGGATTCCTTGCTTGGCATGGGGAATTTTGTCTTTTCTCTGGTTATGACATTCCTTGCTTTTCTAAGGCTTGGTGATTATGAGTAGCAAAGTTCAGAGTTTCTTTTAGTTTTGCTTTTAAAAATTCTTTTTGAGGATTGATAAATTCTCCTTGTAAAAACAAACCATCGTCAAATACCTTTGATCTAAATTCACAATGATCTCAGTGTAAGAGAGTTTACCAGAACTCATCTTTGAGCTGGTAATAAATAAAAGGATCTCCTTCAACAAAAACGTTGAAAAAAAAACGTTTTTACTAAAGTTAAAGAATCTAAATTATATTTTCTAACATTCCTTTATTGTTAGCTTGAATATTAAAATAAATATTCAAAAATTTATACTCTGTTATATTTAGCTATTAATTTATCAATGAGTAAATTACTCTAATTCTTCAAATTTGTATAATTAAAAAGGTGCGATTGCTTTGAAGTTTAGAGATCAGGACTTTTTTTTTTACTAATTAGAGATTAAAAGTTAAGTCACTGATTTTTAAAACTGATTTCACACTAACAGATTAGTATAGTAAACAACATTCAGAAATGTTTAATTAAACATTATTTTTTAACTAGAAACACAAGATAAAGTAGTTACTTTTCACTAATTTTTTTTTTTAATTAAAGGCGTGTCAACATCTATGGTCATTGGCGCCCGGAACCTTCTCAGTGCACTGCCGCCTCCGGCAGTTTTCTCTCGTTACAGACAACACTGTCCATCACCGGACAGTGACCTGTAGAGGTTGCTAGAAAGAAAAAATCTAAGGGTAGCATTGCTGGACTCGAACCCGGGTCCTCCGCGTGGGAGTCCAGTACGCTAACCACTTAGCTGTTCCCTTCCCTTCTTCTCACTAATGTCTTTAAAAGTATTATTAGTCACTATTACAGCCGTACCCAACCTTTTTTCACTATCGATCCTTGCAATAAAGAAGATCCTACCTAGTTTTATAGATTATATAAAGTGTTCTCTAATAATTTTTGTTTGTTTGAATGTAAGTGTATTATAATAGTGTAGCACTTGATAGACATTTAAAGTCAAATTTCAGTACGCAATTAACAGCTATGTACTGCATAGATGAAAAGCCCAATTTGGTCAGACCCAACAAAATGAATGACTGATAAAATAATAGAAATTCGGATTGTAATAATAATAATAATAATATTTTATCCACCCCTCGATGCGTTGTCTTGAGTGTTGAGGAGCTGTGCCGGAGACAGGAGGTTAACAAGCGGCGCTACTTCCAGTCAAGTAGAATAAGTTTTATAGCGCTTTAGTAGAGATAGACGTAGGGCTCACAGCGCTGAATCTCGGAAGCCCTGAGAGGAACCGGTGGTACTGGGACGTCAGGAGCACACAAATGAATGGAAGTGCAAGGAGCTGCATGGCAGATTCTATTATCACCTAAATGATCCACTTATGGACAAGGAGCTGTCAACTCACTGGCTGAGGTCTGGGCGTTTTTTCGCGGAAAGAAGCCAAGTTTAAAGAAAATCGTTGTGGTCGTTTAAGAGAAAACTGAAAAAAAAAAAATCCACAACTGTAAAATTGCACTTTAGGTTCAATGATTTTTTTTTCAAATTGAAAATTCTTTTAAATACTTCAGTTTATTAATACTATGTAGCTCGTAAAACCATGCCGAAACCATTTTTTTTTTTTTGTTTTTTTGAAGGTGGGGGCCAATGTACCGCGACCCTTTTCGATCTATTGTGCTATGCCCCCTGGGTGCCGCAGGTTATTGCTCACAGCACCCGAACAGATGTCCTTCTCTGAACATCCCTTCTACAAAACCTCCATCAGGTTGAGAACACTGAGAAATCCCAATACCCTGACAGGCTCTAGAGAGGGTATATCCCCCTCCTCCTCCTGGTAGCTACCCAGGTTCTTGAATCTTCTCTGAGTGGCAGCCTCGCAGTCTGTTAGGAGATGTAATGGAGTTTCCCCCAACTCCCACATAATCTGCATGAGCTGTCACTTTCCAAACCCAGCTTCACCAGGTGTTCTTTAAGTCGGCAATGCCCCGTGAGGAAACCCATAATAACGCGGAGCTTGTTCTTGCTCAATCCGATGCAGGCCTCCGATCTCCGTTGGTTATAATTTCCCAAGCAGATCTTAGCCTGCCGCAAACCGGGGAGAGAGCGCCAGAGTTGAGATCTCCTCGTCTCCTCCTCCTTCCTAAGTTCCTCCAACAGAAACTGGTCGCTGACCCCACAAAAAGGTTCCGCCCAGGAGCGGGGTCCTAGCGCCTAACTTGGCCAGGGCGTCGGCCATCTCATTCCCTTCGATATGCCAACATTCCCTTTCACCCACCACAGGGTAACTTTGTTCTCCTGTCTAGGTTATTAAGTTTACCTAGGCATTCCCAGACCATTTTAGAACATTCAATGCTCTAATGCCTGCTTGACTATCGGAAAAGATTACAATCTCCTGGTTCTTATATCCCCTATCGAGGTTAAATTGTACACATCTTCCGATGGCGTATATCTCCGCCTGGAAGATGCTGGGAAAATTACCCATGGTTTCCGAGTGCTTGATCCTTAGACCAACCACTGCCGCCCCAGTCCTCTCGAGGGTACTGGGAAACCATATCGAAGTCATACTTAAGAGGAAAGCGCACACTAGTTTTACTGTGAAAATGTTTCAAATAAAAGTGATAAGTATTCATGTGTATAGTAAATAGTATACGAAGTTTAAAAAAAAATCGTTAAAGCTGCATCTGAGAAAATCGCAAAAAACTGGAACTCAGTAAAGTTACATTTCCGGTTTAAGGATTCTGCCCGAAACTTCGTGTCAAATGTGGAACAGGAAATGGAATATCAAATTGATACTTCCTAACATCAATATTTCATTAATTAATGAAAATGGAATGTTATGAAGAATTTCAATTTGGAAATACATCAACCAGAATATCACCTTTCATTTCAATTAGAAATAAATGCTTCAAAATAACTATAAAAGTTTACATCATACAATAAAAAATGTATTAATTTTGTATGTTTCCAGTAAAACAAAACAAAAAAAACAAAAAAATGACATACTAACCTTCACAAAATTATTTATTTCAATGTTGTCTAAACTTCATTTTTACGGTAGCTGAAAAAAATTTTAATATTCTACGTCATGGATAAAGTAAGTGTTTTTACACTCATGTTCATTTTGCGTTCAGTTCAAGTCTATAAAGTTATCGTTTTATATTCTTTGTAAATAATAGTTATTAAAAAAAAAAAAAATTAAAAATTTATCTATATATATAAAAATGAATGTCCGTTTGTACGTAATAGCAAATCTCGAGAAATAATGATTCAAATGTTGTCAAATTTATATACGATGTTAAGGCTGAGATATAGATTGTTTTTAGTACACAAAATTTTGGATAGATGGCGCTTTTCAAAAGATACGAAAAATCGTTTTTTTTTTCGCATATATTTCGAATACTGTTCGTATGTATATAGTTTTTATTGACAATTCAGTTTCTAATATTCCACGTGCGTGTTTAGTTCTCAACTACTACCACCATCGAACATTATAAAGACTTAAGAGAATCTACTCAGCCTTTTGGCGGTGTGATGGATGCAAGAAACATATAAATATATTAATTTTTAAATAAATCTAAATTATCAAAATATGTGACATACTCTTGCAAAAGGGCAAGCCAGGTAGAAGGGAAGTCCAATTACTGGCATTGTACTACCCGCTTCTCCTAACAGGGGAGGAACTGAAGAACAAAGAGAAACATTCTTTCCAAGACAGACAGACTTGTGCTAGAAATCAAGGTGGAAACATCGAAACACTACTTCAAGAATTGCTCAGTGCCAATGATAGATATTTGCCTTTATTCTAGATAAACGTTATTTTATTAAGATACAGTGGGATATTGTAATATACTTAAACTTGCTTAATGAATAATATATGTATTTATAAAAGCAGTGTAATCTCTTAATTATTACTAATACTTCTCTCTTAACCGTATATACATATACAAGCCCTTTTCGCTAAAACGCTCACGCCACAAGCTACCTATACACATCTCACCAAAACATTACAGCGGCTTACTTATTTTATTATCTGGTGATTTTCGTTCAAACATTACCAGTTATTCCACGTTTAACACCTGCTGACGAACTCAAAGCATCTCATTTATGGGCACATGTCATCAAACTAAGTTTAACTATTAATATGCGTGTACATCTACAAAATAATAGTTCAGTAGCGCGTTTCGCTCAACAGCTATTAGATGTTGGAGAGGGAAAAATACCAAGCGATGAAACCACAAAATGTATTACATTGCCAAACAATTTCTACAATTCAATTGACACTAAAGAGAATTTGATTCATAATACTTTTCCATTTATGAACAAAATTACAGAAATCATCAATGATTAGCAAAACGTGCAATATTGGCTGCCAAAAATGTTTAAGTAAATGACATCACCATTAAAATTCATAAATATAATGCCTGGCGAAACATTTAAATTCAAATCAATAGATACTGTTATGAATCAGGATGAATCAGTTAATTATCCCATTGAATTTTTAAACTCGCGTGATTTGCCAAGTTTGCCACCTCACATTCTGCATTTGAAAGTTGGTGCTCCTATTATCCTTCTGCGAAACATCGACCCACCACGTCTCTGCAATGGAACTAGACATGCCGTGAAAAAAATAATGAATAATATTTTAGAAGCAACCATTTAACATCTTTTGAGTTTAAACGATTGCAGTTTCCGGTAAAGCTCAATTTTGCCATGACCATCAAGAAGAAAGCACGAAACCAATTGAAAATGGTTCATTGATATGATTATCAATTTTCCCGCATTGTATATATATGCTTTCTGTAAATTGTATTTCCTTAAAGTTTTTTTTATTCAATTCACTCTTATTATTTTTCATTTCAATAAATATTTTCTAATAAAATAAATTAACGTTTTTACTTTCAAATATATTGTAACGTTTTTACTTTCAAATATATTGTAACGTTTTTCCATCTAAACTAGCTACTGCAACTAGTTCTAAGTGGGTTGGTTTAGATAAAACACTCTAAACGTCAATGAGAAAAACACGAATTTATTGTTTTACAAAATCAATTATAAATACAACACTTAATAATAATTAATTCACTTTGTTCACTTTTTATACAATTTTCACAAACGTACACTTCGTTTGTAACAAGAAACTCTCTGTGGTCCCACTATTTATACCGGTGGAGAAGGGTCTAGAAGGTTATAGATTGTTCTAGAAAGGGCTAGAGCGCGCCGCTAGCACTTTCTAACGGCCACTAGGAGAACTTGAGGTACCTGCTTTCTCTCCCAGATGGCCCTAGTGGCTGCGTTACATATATTAGGGGCCAGCAAAGTGGACCGGGTACGGCTAGTAATTTTTATAAAAATAAAGGTTCTATTTACTTTCTCTTATTATCGGTAAGAAAAAGACATATTTTGAGGTCCCTTGAATACGAAAAAAATGTTTTTAGCGAATGGTTTTCTTGAATGTGAAAGTATTTGCGTGTTTGTGGGTGATTGAATAAATATCTCAAAAATGAAAAATCGCTAGAAAATCAAATTTGAAAATCCGTTCAAACTCGACAATATCGCAATCTTGTCAATATCGAACAGCCCGCACGCACTTCGACTTTACTAAATGATTTCTTCAGTTTTTCTCGATTTATATGAAAATAGTGCATCGGATTTTCTCTAAACCATGTTTATCATCAAAACAGATATACTGACTGTAACTTTTATTTAAAACATTTTTTTGGGAAAATTGTTGGAGGGAGGGGTGATTTTCCTCAGCAGCTTTAAAGTATTTCTTCTAAACTATCACTTCAGTGTTGTTTATAACTTCAAATTTGATATTTACTTTAAGAAAGTGTGATTTTACAGAATAGGCTTTTGAGGTTTTTTAGAATTTTCTTGAAAACAAAGACAACGATTTTTTTGTAAACTTATAATGACGCTAATTGCATTAATATAAAAATAAATAACTCTTATCACTTTTATTTGAAATATTTTTCTCGGATAAATTGATTTATTGGTGTTCGGGAGGGATCTTTCAAGTTGTCGCCATCTTCTGGATTACAGGGTAAACAAATTCTATTTCTATCTGTCAACTGTGCTATATACCTACCCCAGAAACTCCATCCTAAAGGATAAATAAGTAAAAGTTTTGCTTAAAGAAATATACCGTGATAGCCTGCTTCATTTTGTGGCCATCGAACGTTTTTGAGTGTTTACCCACCATCAAGTTGTTTTGATAAAACAATGCAACAACACAAGACTAGTAGAACAAATTCAGTTTATACACTCTGAGTGTCCAGCAGATAAAATGTTCCAAAAAAAAAGCAGGCTTAGGTGGAATGAGCTAACTTTTGGGTTAACTTGCAGAAAGTGAAAAATCATTTGAGTGTTAGTTATATAAACAACAATAATTATTTCTAAATATTCTCGATGACAGTGAAGTATGAGCTAATGAATAAAGAATGACTTTACCACAATCCTAATTGGTTTTTGTATTTTGGAAACATTTCCACACTAATTGTTATAGAACATCTACAATCAACTACTTTCTGCTATGAAATAAACTCAGTGAATAAGAGTGTATAAGTTTTTAGGACTTATCGTGGTCAATTCGTGGATATTAATACCGGTAAAATCCATGACTTCTTATCCGTCGATCTGGACCGGAGATCATTTGGCAGTATCTCTTAGTGAATGGACCATGGTCTTCCAGACTGAGGTTTATGCTATTCATTGTTGTGTCTTGGATGAGAGGGTATGTAACACTAACTTAAAAGGTGTTTTATTTGTTCGGATAGCCAGGCTGCGCTGAAGGCGCTGAGTTCATGTGTCTTCACTTCCAGGTTGGTGTTAGAATGTTCTAAAAGACTGGAAGAGCTTTCTTCTCTGAAGGATGTGCCAAGCTTTCTTCTCTCTAGTCTGGGTGCCAGGTCACATGGGAATTTTGGGGAATGAGGAATTGGATAGGTTTGCCAAATTAGGCGCCTCTCTTCCTTTCATTGGTCCCGAGCCTGCTGTTGGGCGTGTCTTCTGGCACATGTCTGTCAGGCTTCCAGACATGGTCAGCTTCATAGCATTCATCTTATGGATGAGCTCAGTTGGTTTTCGGCAGTCCAAAATGCTCATCGGGGGTCCGGACAAGGACATTAGTGAGACGTTGCTGTGTTTTTCACGGAGCGCTCTCAGGCATCTGGTTGGATCTCTTACTGGACATTGTGGATTAAGGAGACATCTCTACATAATGGGGCTCTTGCCGGATCCATTTTGTAGACTCTGTGAGACAGAGGAGCAAACACCCATCCATCTTGGGTTGTGAGGAAATTAGGTTCGGGACCTTTGGTGGGAATAGGATGTCTGTGGAAGAGCTTAGGCTATTTCCGCCTAAGGTTATTGTCCGATTTATTCGGACTGCGGTGAGTCTTAGATGGATTAGATCCGGGTCTGGATTTTTGTTCTAGACCTCATTTGTTGTTGTTTTTCTTGGGGTAGCTATATGTGCCCAGTGAGGCTTTGGATAGCGTAGGGTTTCCCTCCCCACAGACAAATAATAATAATAATAATCCGTCGATCTGTCTACTTAGTTAATATTTGAAATCTTGGTACTATCGAATTTTTAGGGTTGAAGTTGTGCGCATCCAAAAAGTTGTTTTCACGTGACCCGTGGATATCCAATAAACGAAAAACATCAGTTCGCCTAAAATTTTATACTGGGCCGCGGGTCGTAGAATGGCTGAATAGCTGAACTCATGGAGTAGGGGGAAAAAACTTACGAATTTTTCATCATGCTCTTTTTATAGTTAAATTATTATACGTCACTATTATTATTATTATTTATTACACATTTATTAAAATAAAAACTTTCAGAGTCTTTTGATTTAAAAAAAAAAAATTATTGGAAGTTGAGTCAACACGATGGAGATGAAAAAAATTAATTGAGATATAAAAAAGTTAACAAATTAAATATTTAATTATCGTTATCCCTGTGACATGTTCTCTTTGTTTCAATCAGATACTATTCTACTATTAATTCCTATAACCGGTCGTACTGTCTAGACAAAGTCGATCGATTAATTGACAACCAACTAATTTTGTCTGTTTGAGATTTGCAATCAAATTGGATAGCAATAATTGAATATAAAAGTAAAGAAAATGCAATCTTTTTTTTTGTTAATACTAAAATAAACACTAAAATTTCCTGTTGGAGTCTGAATAAAACACTTATGCAACAATGTCCCAGTTATGCAATGTATGCGGCCAAATTTATGTACTTTTTAATTTTGTATTGATTTAATATTTTGATTTAATCTGCTTAGTTTCATTTTTTGAAGTTTTAAAACCAAACGGAACGAGTTAATTTTTTTTATTTTTAGGTTCTTTTAGGCGCTGAGACCTGAAAGATCTACTATGCCTATCGGAGACTACTCAGTGCACTGCCGGCCTGCGGGCAGGCCTTATTCTTTCGGGACAATATATGTAAAAAAAAAAATATATTTTACCATATTTTACTTATGCACACAATCTAATTCCTTTTTTTTTCTGAAATTCAGTCAATATCAATGTGGTCAGTATCAATGCGGTCAGTATCAGAAATTCAGTATCAATGCGGTCAATGCAAATCTGTTGAATATATGAGATACTGACATGGCCCTGGAAAAACAGATGGGAGATTACTCCCAATGGAGGTACGTCCCTATAATTTTAGTTTATTTTCAAAGGCGTAGAGGCTCAGTATCTGAGGAAATCCCAAGCCCAGCGGCGTTTTAATTTTCTGGGATGAATGTCAGAGATGGAGAAAGAGTGAGGATAGTCTTTGGGTTAAGAGGGTTAGGATGAATTAGCTGGTGGACAAAAGTTGGCCGTGTAGGTCCCGGGAATTAGAACAGGCCTACGGTATGCCCTGCCTGTCGTAGGAGGGGACTAAAAGGGAGACCCTGCACAGGAATGGACGTATCTTTACTGATAAGATATGCTCTAATCCAAGGAATTGACGTATTTTAACTGATAAAATATGCTTTAATCCCATGTGCGGATATTAAAAATCTAGAAGTATCTCAAACTGCATACTTCTAGAAACAAATGGCGTTGGTTTCCGGCACTTCCCATCGCCCACCCTGCGGGGTGCAATCAGCCTCTGGCTCTCCAGGTTGGGGAATCCCTCACCCAACCCACTCCGATCCTGATCCTTTCCCCTTGCAGGGTTGCCTGTAAGTATCCTGGGTTATTAACACCCCTGTTCTTCAGGCAATGGACAGGAATTAGTAGATGGACTGGCACATCAGTCACGCTAGCTCGTTAGAGTTGAAACACTGAACTACGGGCGCAAGCTACTATCCGAGCCAATTGCTAGCAATTGAGGTAGGATTCTTAGTGGTCGTGGTTTAAACAGCAGCTCCAAGGCTGCGGTCATGAGTTGAGCGGGAGGAGTCTCGCTATATAAAATATCCCCGGAACCAGCCCGTAAGTTGGTAGCGCATTTGCTGGGTGTGCGCGGTTTACCAGAGCCTGCTAGAGTTGCCTTCTCTAGCTTCTGGGAGTGAAGTGTGATCTTTATTGACACTTTGCGCGCTGGTTGAGCGTATCTCAACCTGCCCTTAAATGGGTCAAGCGGGGGTGTGCCTAGGGCACCTCTGCCAGTGAGAGGCCTTGCACTACAGCCACCCGTGGTAGTGACAGCCTTCTCTTGTTAAACGATCCCGTTGCTTGCAACGGGGGACCGGTATACCGCGAGGGTCGGTACGGTCTAAAAATCCCTCAGTACCGTGACGGGAACAGGTAAAACGGGAAGAAATGGTGGACAAAAGTAAATTTTAAAATCAGTACGGTAAGGTTAGATAGGAGACATAGTAAGGAGCACTGGTGATTTTCCGAAGGATTGAAAAAATTGGATACGGTAGGAATTAAGAATGCTTGGTTGAACCCGCGACCACAATGAAAAACCTAAAGCAGAAGTCAGCTCTCTACATGAAATTCATAATATCACTCTTTTATGATGGATGAGAATCCGAAACCGGATAAAAAACGCCAAAATAAGCATGCCACAAAGCATAAAATGCCAGATTTATAGCAAGCCCAACTGCATACTTAAAATACAGATTTCTCCATGTTGGCTGGCCTATGCCAACCTTCGTTCTACTTGTAAAAATAGTTTGTATTACACAAACATTTTCTTTTTTTTAAATAAGTTAACGTTGTAATAGTTGTCGCAGAACACTTCAAAAATCAATTACCCGAGGAGCTTTTTGATTATAAGTACATGTAAATATTTGTTGTTCGGTTTCTAAATTTGGAGTTAAGACACAATTTTTTATATAGTTTTTGAGGAAATTCAGGTGCATTTAATAAAAAGAAAATAAAATATTGAAGCGCTTCCTACAATGATTTTTATTTACTTATATTCATTGTGGTTATGATCACTGTATACTTTTTAGTTTACCAATTTCATCCCCGATCGAAGCGTAGCATTGTGTGATTTCTGTGAACAAATTAACTTCCTTTTAACAATACGACTACGAAATCTTTGTTTTCAACAAAAAATTTCAATATTGTTTGTAAACCAGCAAATAAATTAAAATTTTATCTTAATATATGTAAAAGTTATGAATCAAAATGTAATATACATTTGAATATAATACAAATAAAGTTACCAACCACATAACGTTTGGTAACAACAACAAAAAAAATAAAGTAAAAATGTGTGCGAGTATTTTCACGAAAGGGTTTAGTTGGTTTTTCCTTTTAGGTTTAGCAAGCTTTTAAATGATATTATAAAAGCATGCGAAAAAAAAAAGTTTTTTTTTTTAATGATTACGATCGTAAAAACTCTTATTTTAATACATAAATATAATAATTACCTGCTTTATAAGCACGCAACATACACAATACTGAACGGCCAGAATTCTTGTTTGGCTTGAACATGCTGCAATATTCAAACTATAAATTTCATTTATTTACAATAATGTCACGTTTTGGTATTTTATTATTATTATTACTTTAATATCTTTGTACCAAATAAAATTATTTCAATGTTTCTATAAATCTTTATTTAGAATTATTATTGATAATTTTTTTTTATTTTTATTGGTTGAACAGTAATTTTTTGTCGGCCAAATTCTTGTGAATTTTTCATCTTTTCCCAGATATCTCTTGCTTTTGAAATGTTATTGGTTGTGTGGGAATTGTGGCTTGTGTGTTTGTAGTTGTTGGTGTAGCACGAGCGGTTTAGTAAAAGGCCTTGTAAGTATATATGTTTAAGACAGAGAAGTATCAGAAATAAAAATACTAGTCACCACTGCTAACAATAAATATATTTGTTGTGGTGGTTGGTTCCGCAGAGCTGGAAAGCATC
>JAAEAF010008084.1:23228-79272 GCA_011037195.1 Triatoma infestans
ACTCATCCACTCTAGCTGAGAGAAACAGCCCCTCTCGCACAGAGAGGAGAGGTTCGGCCAGTGGATATATCTATGAGAGAGAAACAGTCAAGGATCATTCTGTTCAATTCAGTCTTACACATCAGACATCATTCTGTTGATTCACACTCCGTACATATCATTTTAGCCACATCAGTCTGTCAGTTCAGTTCAGTTCTAAATTCTAAAGTGTAAAGTCCCTGGCAGTCAGTTATATATATACACATATCAATTATATATCTTAAACCAATCTTAAGGTGTTTATCTATCATCATCAACAACCAACATCTCCTCACAACACCCTTACATAAACTTATTAATATATTGTGGAACTGCACTGATTCTAAGATAGCGATTCCTGAAGTGTTCTGCTTCGGTGTCTACACAACAAACTGTCTTGAAGGAATGTCTTCTAATAGTTCGATCAAATCTTTCCCTGTGAGAAGAAGGGGTAGACAATGCTATCAAGGTTCATGAACTCTCCCTGCAACTGTACTCTTCTACCTGGGTTACCCTTTTTGCGAACGAGCTTGCATTTTTCTTATAATTTTGATTATTTTCTTTAAATAAAATAGATATAATTTCTTGCATCCATCATCATTCATACGTTTGAGAGTTAGAGAACTGAGTTTAAAATATCGTGAAGAAAAATACTACTGATTACTGATTACGTAAATATGGATAATGTAAAATTGATTTTACGAAGATTTATTTTGTACGAATTCCAACAAGCAGCTTCAGAACGGAAGGCAAGTGAAAATTTGCAACAAGTATTCGGAGAGGATGCACTATCAATATGTATGACAGAAAACTAGTTCGGAGAATTTCAAATGAGGAACTTCAAACTTAGAAGACAAGTTTCTCACCGGCAGGCCTGCGAATATTGATAATGATAATTCTGCACACTGAATTGAAAATAGGCTCAATAAAATCGGGTGCTTGCAAAGTAGTTCGGACTATCCCAAACGTCCATCGTAAAGCATATCCATCAACCTGGTTTTAATCTTGAAATACGTGAAATTGTTACCTCATAATCACTCCCCCAACAGAAGTTTGGCAGATGTGGTACGAATTTGTTCAACTCTTCTCCTAAAGTATTGACGAGTATGTTTTTTTTTTTGGACTCAATATGATGGGGGATGAGAATTGATAAATTAGAAAGATAACCATTGCCATTAGGAAACGTGCACATTGTCCAGTCAGCCAGGTCTCTCAATAGCAAAAACCTGGCTTCATAGAAAGAAGAAAATGTTGTGCATTTGATGGGATATTGAGGGCTTGGTGCAAACCATTAAAGCTGAAAGAGCAGCTGGATAGACAATGTGAAAAAATCTGCAATAATCGTTCCAGATTCACAGGAACAAGGGGAAGAATCATTCATCATGATAATGCCCAAGCGCAAAAAGCTTTAGGGGGCTCAGAAAAAATGAAGTGAATGAATATAATGGAAATCTTCCTCGTCCGCCATATTCTCTAGTATGATTATCACCTATTTTGGTATCTCCAAAATTTTCTAAAGGGAAAATTTTGGAAAATGTCGATCAATTTCACAAGCTCCTTAGATAAATATTTTCGTAGCAAGTAAAAGGATTTTTACATAAGGGAAATTGAGCAGTTGCCAGAAAGGTAACAAACGGTTGGCTCAAACTGGGACATGTATTTTAGATTGAAGAAGTAAATTGGGTTCTCAAAATATTTACAATTTACCAACAAATTTAAGTTTTATGATTTTCCAATAATTATTAATTCTCCATTAAATTAAAGTTACTCCATCTTAAGAGAAGAATTCTTATATAGCTATAAATCATCAATTGCTATAAGATTTTTCGTGGCAACGAAGAACAACAGACAAAAAAATGGAAGTATGCCGATAAGTAATATGATTTACCCGGATACAATAACCGAGATACAGCACATTTTGACAAGGTTCTAGTTGAATTCTTGAGAAACTTATTAGAAGGTATAGTATCAAGGAAAGTAAGCAGATTAGCGTGCGCCTTGTAAACTGGTTTATAGAGATCCGCAAGAGTAGGAGGGTGTCATATTTATATCGGGGAAATGAATTTAGCCTCTCGAGCTCTCAAATCTCGTGAGACACAGGTATTCTCACAAATGAAAATATAAAGAAGGATATTTCTCAAATTTCTAACTAGAACTCCAGAAACTAGAACAGATTTGCTTCCAGTTTAGAATCCTAACAATGCTTTTAATGTATATTAATATTATATAGATGGCAGTACCATACATTGTACTGAACACTGGTACTTTAGAAGTCCGTACCTCAAGTTGATGGATTTAACCCAGATAGAACCTGCAATTATTCATTGTTGAGATATTTTGATAAAACACACACACCATACAGCTAAAAACATTTTTTGCGTACCCAGAGAACCTCAAAAATTCAGGGCACCTCAATTTCGAAAATTCGGCATAATCTCAATACTTCTTCTTACAGGCGTAAGAGAAAGTAAAAATTAGGAAGTTGATTAGAGCAAGACATGCGCAATTGCTTATATAAACTGAGTATCTGGAGTCATCTGAAGATGGATGACTGTTAAACTGGAAGATAGTCGAGTTAAATTAGATAAGAAAAAAAATTAAAAGAACCAAGATAACTGCAATAAATTTACCAGGATTTCTTTTTTAACTAAATAATAAATAATGTAACATTATATATTTGCATTAAGTGTGAGGAGGAAGATGAAGAAGAAAAAGAAAGCTTAGGGCAAGACGAGCGAGACCCTGTTACATTGTCCTAACTTGCACCGACCCCAAACTGGCAAACAGACTCTAATGCTTCTCTCATATACAGCGCCCTTTTCGTGCTACAACCCCCCCGGACATTTAAATTATAGGAGAAAGGTAATTTTTCTCACAGAACCAAGTTGTTAAAGTGATCTTTTTACAAGTTTGCTCTTAAGTATGAACCGGGCTTCCTAATGGCAGCCTATATTTCTCAACACAAAACTTTAGGAGTTTAAAAAAAATGGAGTAAGCAGAAATGATGGTTAAGAAGGAGAAGCGTAAGAAGGGGTTAGTAAGGAAAAAAAAATCCGTTGCCATAATTTACTACGGCATAAGTTGGGTCCACCCCCCTCCAGTTAGGGTAGTTATATTTTTCATCCAGGAAAAAAAAAGGAAAAAGGGCCACAACAAACTCACGCGCGCAATACTAGTGGCAACAGAAATAAGGATGGTTAAGCAGTAGAGAGAGTTTGGGAGGCACAAATGGCTGAAAACATAGAACCAGAGAAGACGTTACTTCATGAAGTGGCACCTATTACCTGATACTATTAAGAGCCTCAGGGTTTACAGAGTTCTTCGCTTAAAAACTCCTCTTCAAGTTGAGTGGCCCCTCCCTCTAGCTCTATCCCTCCAAACAACACAACGCTTCTGTCGACCCACCAAAAAGTACTTTGTTAGTGTTCTGTTCTGCCAACAGTTGGAGCTTAGTTTCGTTTAACATTGTTAGTCTCACAGTTTTAATCAAAACTAAGCACATTGTATTGGCGAATTACTGAATATAGAAGAAGTGCATAAGAATGAAAATCACTTTCAAACTTTAGCCTTTCACATATTCCAAAAATATAATATATAAAACGAAGTTCCTAGCAAATGGAAGACGATACACTAATCCCAATAATCTCTAATTTCATTTTTTATGTCTATCATATTGATAATATTAAATAGAACTGCCGATAACCTATATTTGGTTTAGTATTTACATTAAGGTTTTCTTGGAGATGTAGTTTTATTATTGCTAAACACACAAATCCAGTGGGACCTACAAGATCTATAATGGCCCCTCTTCCCTTAGGTGTCAACAAAAGAATGGACTGTGTAAATTTTGTTTGTATAAGACAGTGTAGATATAAATGTAAGTGGCGTGAGTGTTTGTGATGTGCCTGTTGAGGGTACGATAAACTCATAAACTACCTGGAGCGTTAGGAAGTCAGGATTTTTTGTTTTAATTTAAGGCAAGTTAATATCATTGGCCATCTCAGTGCACACCCAGTCTCTCAGCAGTATTCTCTCGTTATATACAACGTGCCCATCAACTTGACAGTGAGCTGTAGAGGCTCCTAGGGCGAGAAAATGTAACAGCAGCACTGCTAGACCCGATCCTGGGAACTTGCGTTACAAGTTCAGTGCACTACCACTATAAAACATAAAACCCTAGTATTTAGATAAGGAGTACCGTGATCTGGAAGCTCAAAAATTTTCTTAGATCACCAAGCAGGTCATCGTATCAAATAGTATAAATAAGGAGCGGTAAGTTAGGTGTTTCAATTTAACTTCATATAATCGCCATTACAACTAGAATCCAAATTTTCCAATCAACCACCTTTTACATTATCATTTTTGTGATCTTTATCGAAAGAGGTATTTACAGTTTGTAAATGATCAAATTATTGAGATCATGTCAAATTTTACGAAATTGAGTTTTCAGCATTCACATTTGACGGCGGATGTTTTACGGTGTTTAAAATAAAATAATCGGTATTAGTTCAAGCTACTT
The DNA here is from genome assembly GCA_011037195.1 of Triatoma infestans. Lineage (NCBI taxonomy): Eukaryota > Metazoa > Arthropoda > Insecta > Hemiptera > Reduviidae > Triatoma > Triatoma infestans. Next base: position 27,766 of record JAAEAF010008084.1, read on the forward strand.
CGGATGGCGGAGGAAGGAGCCACGCCTCTTCTCTATCAAGCTTCACGGGATGCACCGTGTCCCGTGCCCACAAATGGTAATGAGGTTCAAACGGGACACGGCTGCAGCATTCACGTTCTCTTCTGGTGTCCTCTCTCGACGAGGCTAGAATCCATATGGAATTCAAGCTGATAAGTAGGGGGAAGAACTGGCCGGGAGAATGTAAAGAGCTGGTAAAAAAATGTAAGGAATTTCGAAGACTTTGTCGAGTTCGCTCAAGAAGTCGCGGTAATAAGAAGGACTAGACGAATAAGTAGAGGTCCGCCTCCCCGTGGCAGGGACGGGAAATTATCTACCTTGTAGATAAGGCTAAGTGTAGGCACCGGTTTTGGCGCTATGCGCTAGGAACGGTGGCTAAGGGTGTGTGTAATAATATCAAGGTTCACTGCTTCATTAGCCTTCAAGCAGTAACGACCCTGAAGTGGCTAATCGCAATATGGGCGAATCATCGGTTTCTAGCAACGACCCCTGTCTGGCTGCGATCTCAACCCGGACACTCAAGTGTTTTTCATGAAAAAGGCTGCGGAAACCTAAAAGATCCTTCTGATTTCATTTTTTTATTTCAGGACTTAAAGAGGACTGTACGCCAGACAATGGTTTGATATGGTGGAATTGTCAATAGATGATCAAAAAATCACGTCTTCTCTATTTTCGTGGCGCCACCAATAGCGCTGCGAAAATAAAATCCACGTTAGTACTTAGTAGTAGCGACGTTAGCAATTAGTGCCTTCCCCAGCACTTATAGCCAACCACTTGCTCAGGCGGATAAGTGGAGGGAGTTAGAAGTGACGTTGAGCCTAGACCTTATCATTCAGGATTTACACTGAGGAGACCTTTAGAGAGGCTTCTAGAGCTTTGACATTCTAAAGCGCTATCTTTCTAATTTGCAACATTATTAATATGCTTTTGTGAACTGGAGACATATTATAAGAAGGATATTTCTAGAAATAAGGCCATTCATTCCCGCTTTGTTTATAAGTTTTCCTGTATTTGTTCTAATTTTAAAACATTGGAGGATAGAAGATTGAGAACTAATTTGCTGTATTTAAAAAAGTTACCAAATAGTGTAACTGTCTAGACCTACGTCGCATATTGCGAAACTCTTTATCCGACGGTGATAGTTTATGTAAAACTCATATATGTGCTAATAACCATGTCATTTCAAGAAAATGTAAAGAATCGAATGATTTTTTTTAACCTCTGATGATGATTTCCAATTGTTGAAGCATTTATTCTAGAATAGATAAGGTCTGTGTATACTTAATTGTTATTACTATTGCATTGACTTCAACTAATTTGGCACTGATCCTTGTTAGATACAATATAAATAAATAAATAAAGAGAAGATGACCTAATGACCTAATTATAGTATTTCTTTTACATTTATTTGAAAATTTACAATTGTTGGTACGCTTGCGTAAACGGCAACAAGTAAATGAGATGACTTACAATGACGGTAAAGGAGAAATCACCCAGTGGTGTCACTCTACACTACATTTGGCTGCTCACTTTTATAAGAGATCATAAGGTCACTGCTAGTCGTCACTGGTCACTGGAATGGATACTGAGGAAAGTTGATAATCGGCGAGAGGGATGTAAAATTATAGTATAAAACACAACAATGCTATCACTGGTTTTGAATTTATAATCTAAATAATTTTATAAATTTAAATTTATATTCTAATATTTATAATCATTAAATTTTCAAAATATTAGAGAATGATGTTGCAATCTAGCAGTTTTAATCTATCATTTCGTTCATATTTAAATTATATATGCAATGAATATAATAATTTGAACTCAATTTGATTATTTGGTGCTCAATCATACAATGATTCAGAATTAAGTTATAAAGAAATAACTAACTGCCAACTTTAATTTTTCATTATTTCTTCAATGGCATGAAAACCTTGAATGATTACAACTGTAAAAAAAAAAAAAAAAAGAATCCAGTAGAGATTAGACCGTGATAAAATGAAAGCTATTAATACTGCCCTTACACGCTATCTAGGATAAAGAGAGCAATGAAGACACGCTATCAGAACACATGAAAGTCTACTGATTTCTAAAAGGTGCATAACCCGTCTACCACCATCTAAAACGGAAAGGAATCCCAATGCACCTGTTACCACTTTACGATCATCAAGTTAAAATAATAGAGCGTTCGACAAGGTTATGTTCACTAATAAAGGTATATCGACATTTAACAACATATAAGCTCCATCTTATCATTTAAAAGAGATACTACGATGCTAAAAAAATGTTCATATTTAATGATAATAAATATTAAACCAAATTCATTACTTTCTTTTATTATTTGTAAGAGGAAGAAGTATTACGCTCGTGTAAATTTTGCAAATTGAGTTTTCACCGGAAGTATATACTTTGAGGTCCCCTGAGAACGAATAAATGTTTTTACGGAATGTCTATTTCAGAATATAAGTGCGTATGTATACATATAATATTATTTATCACTTCTATTATGTGCTGGATAGGTACTTTTCCCCCTCAATCTCTTTATTTAATTAAGAAGAGTAAGATTTGAAGTTTAAAGAAAATCTGATATTTAAAAAAAATAATTGAAATAACAGCAGTAAGACAAAATCATTTGAGTGTTTCATACCAGATTTTCATAAATGTAAAATGAGAAACATTTTCGCCAAAGCCATGCTAGCTATAGTATTAAGTAGAAAAAAAAATATATATGCATTGATTTTATGGATGAATTCATTTGCTAATTCAACAGCCAATCAAATGGCACTATTTCATTGATTTCACCAATCACGTACGCATTGCAGCAATAATATACTACTATGCTATATTAGCAATTTATATGCACTGGAGCTAGTTGAAATCTTTCATAAGATATATATATAAGGTAATGGAGGTGTAATTTAAGAACAAAATCTTCAATTTTTTAATTTTTTATTTTTTTTTACCGATATTCACACCTATTCCAAGCATTACAACAAAAAATTTTGAAATTGTGGACAAACAATCAAAACTGAAGAAGTCACTCAATCTATTCCAATCTACTTAATAAAGTAGATCACCAAATAAACGGTGAGGTAACCACAGCGTGCTTAAAACATCTCCCTTCCCCATAAAACTCGCCTTCTGGTAAGCTTAGTTCTCCATGGACTATTACGCCACAGAAGGAAATAGATCATGAAGCTAGTGACATTTTAGTCTTCGAGTAGAATTTACAAGATTAGTGTGGGATGTAAGTTAACGGACAAGAGGATTGACATGAGATGATAGAAGATTATGAAATTTGTTCAAAATCAAATAGCATTCTTGACGGAGATATAGAATATTCAAATCTATAATGGCTGGAAACAAAGAAAGAAGCTGAAACGATTTTATGGAAGATTATGGATTGGAGTGGTTTTGGATACGATAATAATTAGATCGTCTGATTGAACTCCAAAGTGCTGCACTATATGTCCAAACAGATTTGTTGATTAGACTTCGTTGGTAAATATTAAGTTAGATCGTTTGTCAAGTAATCGCATCAGCATTTTGTAATATTGAAGTAGTGCCTGTCGTTTAAGTCTGGTACGTGGATTCTAGGTGAGGTGTTGGTCCAAGTAGCGAACGCTGACGCTGTCATAATAAATTGGAGCAGTAGTGATTCGGTTGGAGACTGAAAGAAATGATTTTGCTCTTAACACTGATGGTTTTTTTCTAATTTTTTTTTATTTAAGGCTAGGTCAACTTCTATGGTCATTGGCGCCTAGAGCCTTCTCACTGCACTGCCGGCCTCCGGACAGTGTTTTCTCGCTGCAGATGTAGATGTAGAGCTGGACAGTGAGCTGTAGATGCTCCTAGGAAGCAAAAAATCTAAGGGTAGCACAGCTGGACTCGAACCTGGGTCCTCCGCATGGGAGTCCAGTACGCTAACCACTTAGCTATTCTCTTCCCTAACAACACTGATTTTGACTCTCCATTTGTTGAAATTTTCATAAATTTGAAGTAAACGTTTTAATAACTTAGTATTTATTTGGAAATAATTCATTTTAATTACACAAAAACGAAATAATTTGTGAAAGTAGTATTATCTATACTGAAAATTCTTATAAGTAATTATCTACTCAAAATTCAAACTATCGCATGAAACAACAAAACTATCGTATTAATTTGGAATAATTTTGATAATAATCGGACCAGTGCATTTTGCGTATTTTTTAGTTTCCCTTCCAATAACCTCCCCCATATACAGCTAACAATCCAACAAGAGTAAAGTACGTATATAATGGAAACATTGCACTTAACACGAAATTGATATATTTACTCTGACGATGAATGAAAATCCAAAACTGGTTAGGAATAAAAGAAATATGCATGATATTGTAGTGGAAGGAAGAAATGCAAAAATAAATACTTTGGAAAAATATTTTAAGTGAACTAATTATGGCAAAAATAATGTATTTTAGAGTCAGGTACTATAATTTAAGGTCATTACTGCTAAAGAAACAAAAGCACATGAATCGGTTAGGAAAATAACAATGCCACTTGGCCAACTGTTTTGCAAGAGAAAATCCCCCGTTAGAGAGGACATTTCTTCAAGACAGACCTGCATTCTGCTTTCAAACAATACAGTTTGTTGTAGACACCGAAACAGAACACTTCAGGAATCACTATTTTAGACTCAGTGCAGTTAATAATAAGTTTATAATATACTTGCAAATAACTTGTAGTTATTATTTTAATTGAATATATTTATTGTTAGCAGTGGTGACTACTTTCTTATTTCTGATACTTCTCTCTTAAACACATATACTTACAAGCCACCTTACAAAACCGCTCAAGCCACTACAAGCTACCACTACAAACAACAACTCAACACTCCAATTACATTTCAATACGAAATATAAAATACCAGATGTTAGGCGTAGATTATTGTGGCTTGGTTATTGCAGTCCATTACTAATTTTGATCTAATACAGATCGCCTATTATCTTTTACTATAATAAAAGAAAAGAATACAATTTTAGAATAGAATTGAAGTTTAGCCTAGAATAAATTTTTTTTTTTTCTTCTATCTTCATCATTCTTCTATCTTTCTTTCTCCATTCATGAATCAAGGCAAAACTATAATGGAACAATGGCGGAGTCTAATTTATATAATTTAAAATAACCTTCAGTTTTCGGTACAACAACGGATCAAAAAATTATAGCTATGCACATTTGACTAAACATAGTGTATAGGGTAAACAAAGAATTACGTAGAATGTTTTTAAAAGGGATAGTAGTTTCGTTGTTAAATATAAAAGTGAGGAGTGCTGTAATATGTATATATATATGTTAGGGGGATGGTGTACGTAGTAAGTCTGGGTAAAGTAGCAGTAACATTGGGATTAAGGGAGAGCCGTATACACTGGCTAGGATACTATGGGGAGTATGCTGCATGGATGTGTCTTTGTGGGTGCGTGTCTCTACTGTTTACATCCTCTCCACTTTCCTCTTCCAATTCTTTTAACTTCATTTAGAACTTTCTACCAGACCTCTAAATTTAATTCTCTAACCTTGCTTATTGCCAGCACAATAACAACACACCGCCATAAATAATAAAAAGACATTGCTAATCAACTATAAATACTATAACTAAGACTAGTAGTTTTTTTTTTTTCTATTTACTTCATTATAAAAATATTGATTAAAGCAAAAAAGATTCAAGAAATTTCCGCGCATCACATCATTGTCTTTGATTACATTTAATCTGAATGCAATATCAAATAGAGCATTAATAAACAATATCATTTAAGTATTATAGTGGACAGAATGATGAAAATATTTGTTTAGATTTTCTTTTTTTTTTTTAGGTATAGCTGGAACAGGTGTCATTGATGATGGTGAATAGCGGTAAATATGAAGACACAAAAACTCCTCTACGAATCTGCCGGATATGTATGTTGTTTTATCGCCATCGTTTGCGAACTGTAATGTGTACACAATGTCTTATCTGCAAACTCTACCCCCATGCTACTGTATTTCTTTTTCGAGTTTTCCGAATGCCTATTCTATGTATACTTTAAATCAAGTTGGTGATAGTGAACACCCTGCTTTAAAAGTCTTTCTCGATTGTCATTTCTTGAGAAAGCTTGCCATTCCATTTCAAACTGCACCTTGTCTGTCTGAATATAATTCCTGTATGGCACACATTAAATATTTATTCAGCATTCTCTGACGCATCCAGAACATTTTTTTTTTTAAACCTGAAACATATGCTTCCTGTAATTATAATGAAACAATGTGCGCGTGGTGCACCTGGCTAACTCGGGAGAGGTTCAACACAGACACACAAGGCTCACGACCATAGTGAAGGCAGCTTGTTTAAGGGATGTTAACCATGAATTCAAAATCCTGGTCCTCCAGGCTGGGGGTTGTTATACCAGATTAGCGCCCCAGGCAGCATAAAAACATTCTAATGCTAACAATGAACCAAGATAGAAAAGAAACCGGACCAAATTCCATATTAGTCCAAAATAATAAATATTATGGAGTGTTTATTAAATATAATTATAATATATAAAAATAAATAAAAAAAATCAAGATTTGATAAATAATTTAAATATCTTCAAAAGAAAATCTTGTTAAGACAACTTTTAGGTCATATTAATCAATATTAAAGGAATATAATAAACTCCCCCATAACCTAATTCAACCCTATTAATAATAAAGATATTAAAATTTAATACATAATTAATTATGTTCTTTAGATATAAAATTTACTGACAGTTTGACGACAAAGGGGTTAATTAATTTGTCTAATATTCATATTTGCTCTTTTTATTAAAAAACCTTTTTAATTATTACCTTTCTTTAATTATTATTATTATTAAATTGAATGAAGTTGGTTGATGGAACTTGTAAAGGAGGAGATCCAGCAATTAAACCCAGAGATGAATTAAATATGCTTGGCTAAAAAGCAGAGTTGGGCAAAACGTAATTTCAATTACAATTACGATTACTTACCAATCACTGTAATTTAAAATTGCAGAAAAATAATTACTTTACGCAATCATTGTAATTACTTTATGTAAAGTCATTGCAATTACTTTATGAATCATTGTAATTGTGGTATACAATTATTGGTTGAGTCAAAGTAATTCAATTACCAATACAATCACATGTAATTGTAATTGTACTTTTGCTATTCCAAGTAATTTTAATGCAATTCCAAGTAATTGTAATTGGTAATTGCCATTATTAACGCTGAAATGGCACTAAAAAAAGTAATTAGATATTAGTCAACGGTAAAAAAAGAAAGGATAAAAGTCATATGTTAGAAAATATTTTTTATTAATTAAATTCTGACTCACAAGAAATAAATTTACTTACATTAACAATGTAATTTCTACTGAGATATATTTATTGTTAAATACTTCTGTTTTTAAATTTAGGGCGCGTCAACATCTATGGTTACTGGCTCCCGGAGCCTTCTCAGTGCAGAAGCCTTCTCCTTCTCAGGAGCCTAAATTAAATTTAGAGATCGTCGATTCACCAAATAAAACTTTAGGAAACCTGGCCTTGTCTACACTCAACAATGTCTTGGGTCAAAAAAAAAATCCAATTTCCCAATTATAATTAATCATTTGACAAAAAAAATTGCAAGCTTCTAACATTTTGTTTTGGTACAGTTTTTTAATCTTTTTTGGTACAAAAACTGAGAAACTGAATTCTCATGAAATTTTTCTCAATTGTTAATGATAATTAGGAGATCAAATTTATTTAACCCAAAAGATTACTGAGTGGAAATGTGGCCGAGTTTACTTTTGTTCAATTACTCAATTTGTTTTGTATCTGTATTTGTAATTCTATTACATGTAATTGTAATTGAATTACTGATAATTGTAATTACAATTACATAGCGACAATAATTCATAAATTGTAATTGAGAGCCTCAATTGCAATTACAATAATTGAAAGAAGTAATTGCTATTACTTAAAACTATCACAGTAATTGTAATTGGATATTACAATTACTTTCAGTATAATTTTTCTTTAGAACCACTTATTTTTATATTTTGGACCATTCAATTGTTTTCCTATTGACAGCATGTTCCAATTTTACTCATGTAATCGAAGGAGTAATTAAATACTCATGTAATTAATTACTGTCCAACTCTGCTAAGAAGAAAATGAATTTGTTTTCGTCCTAGCTCAAATCGGAAGTTTTAATCACGGAAAATTAAAAAACAAAAAAATAAATAAAAGAAAAAGGTCTATTTTTTTGTCAATAAATCACGCATCGATAGACGTCCTCTTTGTGTTTGGCAACTGCAATTTGAAATATTTGAAAGTGCATATTTCTATACTGCTCTGAATTTTGTTATTAAATTATCAACGGAAATACAATTTTTGAAGTTCCCTGAATCTGAAAAAGTGGTTTTTAAAAATTGGTGTGTGTGTGTGTGTGTGTGGTTAGCGGAATCAAAAACGAAAAATCGCAGAAAATTCAAATTTGGAATTTAGTTCGAGTGCTTGCATAGAACCCGGTTTTGAACAAAAGTGACACTAGGGAAGGGATTGGCCTGTGGTAGCGTGCTGGATTAGCAACGCGGAGGTCCCAGATTCGAGCAATGCTGCCCTTAGATTAGATTTTCTCCTTTCCTAGGTGCCTCTTCAACTCACTCTCCGGAAATGGACAGTGCGCCGAGAAGTTTCAGGAGACCAATGATCGCCTTAATTAAAAAAAATTGAAAAAGTTACTACTGAATTGCTCGCAAGGGATGTCTGTTGCATGTAGTTAATTGGGAAGCAGCCACTCCACGGGTTACCACAGCTCAGTACTCCATGAACTTCGTCAGAACAGTACACAATACACTTAAACTACGATGTCATGTCCAGTAAGTAAGTGTACTGAGGCTCTCACGGCCGGATGCATTTTGTTTTCGACATGTTGGCTACACTGTCGCGTAGTCTGATTCCTCCCCTCCGCAACGAGACCGGTTCGAGGTCAGTACGTTGAGAACTGTCGTCGCGACAATACGTTTCGTGAAAAATGTCAATCCATTCCCCGCCGAGTGGAAGCCGGGCAAGAGTTTTTGAGACGCTACAAACTCCATGGAGATGAATTTCTCCGCTCCATCATTACTGGAGATGAAACTTGGGTTGCACACTACACACCTGAAACTAAAAGGCAATCTCAACAGTGGCGTCACACCTCTTCACCCTCCGCCAAAAAGTTCAAAACCACAATTTCAGCCAAGAAAATCATTGCATCCGTGTTTTGGGACTGTCAAGGCATAATTTTAATTGAATATATGCCTCAAGGGGAGACCATCAACTCTGCAAGATACTGTGAGACCCTAAAAAAATTGCGGAGGGCGATTCAGAACAAAAGGAGAGGCATGCTGACAAAGGGAGTCTGCCTGCTGCACGACAATGCCAGACCACACACGGCCAACGCCACGAAGGAACTGCTTGCCCCGTTTAAATGCGATTTCCTGAACCATCCCGCGCATTCCCCTGACCTAGCACCTTCAGATTACTATCTCTTTATCTCCCTGAAGTTGCACATGGGTGGAAAAAGGTTTTCAACCGACGAGGAGGTGAAGGGAGAGGTGGAGAAGTGGACGAAGGGGTTGGTGGGAAACTACTTCGAGGAAGGCATCAAAAAATTAATACCCCGGTTCACCACCTGCATTGAGAGGAATGGTGACTATGTCGTACTAAATGATGAATGGTATATGTACTAATGTAACAAGGTAATTTTTTTGTTCAAATAAAAATTTTTGTAACCTACAAAAATTCAGTACACTTACTTACTGGACATGCCTCGTACATATATTCTACACTTCACAGACAAGGACAAACACAGTACACAAACTAGGGTCTCCGTCCCCAGTTAATTGGCGAAAGCCAAGGAAGAAGAAAGGGATTAGCTCAGGCGTAGCGCGCTGGACTAGGATCCTCTACAACTCACTGTCCGGTGATGACCAGTGTTGTCTGAAGCTAGAGAGCACTGCTTGGAGGCCGACAGTGCATTGGAGAACGCTCCAGGAGGGGGGCACAATAGATCTTACAGGTCGCAGTGCAATTGTTCCCCTAGAACAATCTACAATCTACTATTGAATTGATTTTACACTTGTTTGCGATGTTCTCGAAAATGGCTCCAACGCTTTTATTTAAACTTTCAATATTTATTACACATATAAAGTGAGAGTCTTATTTGAAACATTTTTCGGGGAAAAATCATTTAAGGGGACAACTGGGACATGGGTGGGGTTAGGTTTTCCTGTAACATGTTATTTCAGTTTATTAAACCATTCTATCCAAATAATATTAATTACAATGAAATGCCAAAATTCCAAATTTGAAGAAAATAAGTGCATGGGAAGTGCACTTTCCTGAACAATTTTTTTTTTCAGTTTTTTCTGCGACATTCTCACAAAAAAAAAAAAAAAAAAAAAAAAAAAAAAAAAAAAAAACAACAACAACAAAAAAACAAACCACAACCAAAAAAAACCAACGGATTTATTAAACTTACTGAAACTACTAACTAGATATACAGAGGAACTATCTTTTGTGTTTAAATTTTTTTTTAAAGAGAGAATTTGTGGGAGGGGAATGTTTTGCTTTCCTTAAAGAAGTCCTTTTATAAAATTTACATTAGATCTCATCTGTTACAGAAATTATCTAAAGAGTTGCTTAGGTGTTTAAGCAATGAATAGAGAAGATGTTTAATACTGTCGAGAAAGTGTCCTGCTAGACTGTTACAAAAAATGCCCTTCAAGGTTTGCGCATAAAGGAGGATAAAACCAAAGTAAAAATCCTTGATCTAAGTGCAGGTATTCTAACCACAACCAGTCAGAGTCGGAGTCGACATGTCAGAAGAATTTCAGATCCGTCACTAGATTCCCGAATAGATAAAAAAATCTGGCGATTCCGATACCACAACCCTGTATACGATATCGTTTTTGCACACTTTGTCAAATAGTTAATACTATATTATTTGGAAGCCCAGGATAATGTTTACCACAAATTTTTGGGGCTCGTCCGGGATTGATCTTAGAAAGGTCGACTGATCTGAATTCATAGGTAATGGAGTCAACAAATTTTATTCTGAATTTAGAACTCTATAATGGATGAGTTAGGTGGAAAGAATTTAGGTCTGGTTGATGAATTAAGAAGACTGGGTTAACACTGGTTAACTATGTACAATAATAAAGAGACACAGTCTGCCTGGACTTTACAATAGTGAATGGTTAAGGTTAGAGTGGTATGAGAATGACACGAAATGATTGGCAAGATGATGAACTATATTGAACTGTATCGAACTGTCCTTAACTGTATGTTGAACTGTATTGAACTGTCTTGAACTGTAGTTAAACTCACTTCAACTGTATTCCCATGGACTGTCCGTCACTGTATTTATACAGTTTCTCCCACTCCAGGCCGAGAGAGTGGTTGGCTTGTTTCTCTTCTCTTTATTCCCTTTGGTTGCTGTTACAACACTTTATTAGGGATTCGATGATGAGAGCACGGCTATCCAATTGAGAAATGCCATGCAGATATTGAAGAAATTTCTGTAGGAAATTTCTGAAGGAATAAAATGGGAAAAACTGAAATCATTTTAATTAATGAATTTCGGGAAGTATGATAAGTGTAAAAGTAAGAAAATACGATTAATACTGCTTGCAAGTAAGAAAACGAAAAAAAAGATAAAAGAAACCTTAGAAGAGCTTGTGAAGGTAATGAATGAGATAGGAAGCCAAAAAAAAAGAATGGAAAAAAAATTAATAACTCTGTATATCATCAAGGGAATTTATGGATTATTGCAAAAATAATTTAATATATGACGTTGATATTTTTTGACATTTTGAAAAGAAGCTCCAAATTTATCTATGGTTCATTTTAAAACCATACATTTTTTTATTTTATTTAGAAGTAGTGTAAGGAACTAGGGAAACCATAAATAAAAGGGAAGTTGCCACAATAAAAGAGAATACGCCAGTTATAAATAATAACAGTAGAGAGAAAGAATCATAAGGTAAAGAGTGTTGGACAAGATAAAACCGAAGTGAAAGCAAAAGACAAAGTTAAAGAAACTGCTCACGAGCCAACAGGAAGGAAATAACAGACATAAAATAGTGATAAATGTAATAAAACTAAAGTTTAAGTTAAATAAGAATAGGTAGAAGTAAAAAATAGATTCACATATAGAATTGTAAAAGTGGCGGAGGAAACAAAAATTCAAAGAAGAAGTTGAGAAACACTATGAAGAAGAGAAATAAGAAATTGAAGAGAAATATAGTTTCAAAGCAGCAATGGATAATGAGAAGTAAAATATCAAAGCAGAAGCAGTGGCAGAAGAAGGTGAAGAGGAGAATAAAGACGTCAAAAAAATACTTAAAAAGAAAATGAAGATGAGGAGAAATATTTCACAGAAGAAGTACAAGAAATAGTTCGAGATTAAAAGGATGAAAATATCAAAGAAATAGTTGAGAAAAAAGAATTTAATTGGAATGAAAATCAAAATAATGCTAAAGAAGTTCACAATGATGATGATAAAAATATATATAATGGATGTGAGAAGGAGAGAATTAGAGAAAATGTATTTAGGAATGATGAAGAAGAAAGAAACTATGAGATGTGCTGAACACAAACTGCAAGGACTTTACACTATTAACAGAAGTTAGAGAATAAGATAGCGAGAGAATAATAAAGAGAGAGAGAGAGACAGATTGGCTGAGTAATTAGAAAATAAGTAGATTGATGACTATGTGGATGAGTCCGCCGCAATGCTGAATAACATCTGGTATTTTATCCGTCGTAGCATGCATATTCATTTTATTCCTGACCGGTTTCAAATTTTCATCCATCGTCAGAGTAAATTCACCAAGTTCGTGTAGAGTTCATTTCAACGTAATGTTTCCATTATAGTCATACTTATTGGTTTGTTGGTTGTATATATGTGGAAAGGTAATTAGGTTATGTTACTATGGTTATAAGGTTATGTTACTTAGCACACATAGTAACATAATCTTATAACCTCCCCACATATATATTCAACCAACAAACCAACAAGTGTGATTATAAAAAAAAACATGACGTTGAAATGAACTCTGTACATGAACTTGGTGAATTTGCTCAGACAATGGATGAAAATCCAAAACCAGTCAGAAACAAAATGAATATGCATGTTACGACGGATAAAATACCAGATAAGTAGATTGATGTTTGCTGACTGGTGTCGAAGACTGTCCTCTACAGACGATACTCGCCTGTTTATATATAGAATCTCCCTCCCAAGTCTGGCGTAGGTAGGGAATAACTAGGTCCTTTCTGATCCTCGCGAATCTTAATGATTTGGACCCTATTATATATGGAAAATTAAAAACTGACTAATAATGACAAAGCAGAGATAGAAAAAGAATGTAAAATTGCCAGTACTTTCTTAGTACTGGAAATTGCTAATGAAGATGAAAATAATGGCATAGCTGGAATTTTTGCATGATTGGAATTTATAGTTATATTTTTAACTCATAGTTAAAAGTGTAAACAAAAGCTAATACAAAATGTAGGACTCGGGGTTTGATGTCGGAGAAAATTGGAAAATTTAATTACTCGTTTTAATTAATTGAATTTAATACCCATTTTCTAAATAGAATCAAACTTCATTCCTTTTTGCAAGCAGAAGGGGGTCTATAAATGAGAATAATCATTTTTATTGCTTGTTTACATTTTTAACAATCGTTTGCAGTATAACTGTGATGAAACATAAAATTTTTAAAATAAGTAGAAAAATATTATGCAAACAAAGAAGAAAAAAATACACTCTTTTAAAACAAACAGTACTTCTTCTTAAAAGCAGTACGAGAAAAACAAAAATTAACTTCCAAATAGTTGAAAAGAAAACTCGAGTTTCCGGTTTAAAACCGCGTTAATCGTCTGCTATTTTTAAAAGAAATAGAAAGCGAAGCACAAATAATAATACTTAAGGTACTATTTTGAACCAAATCTAACATCTTTAACATTGATGCGGGTACGGTTACAGCAACTTCCATGCAATTATTCTCTATTACTGGTGGAACAGTGGATCTGTATGCTGTAATCAATATATGTTGGGTATCCCCCCCCAATTATTATTATTTGTCTGTGGGGAGGGAAATCCTAGGCTATCCAAAGCCTCACTGGGCCCATATAGCTACCCCAAGAAAAACAACAACAAACCGGGGTCTAGAACAAAAATCCAGACCTGGATCTAATCCATGTAAGATTCACAGCAGTCCGAATAAATCTGACAATAACCTTAAGCGGAAATAGGCTCTTCCACAGACATCCTATTCCAACCAAAGGTGCTGAACCTAATTTCCTCACAGTCCAGGCAATAAGTCATAAGATGATAGGTGTTTCCTCCTCTATCTCACAGACTCTACAAAATGGATCCGGCATGAACCCCTTTATGTAGAGATGTCTCCTTAAACCACAATGTCCAGTAAGAGATCCAACCAGATGCCTGAAAGCGCTCCGTGAAAAACACTGCAACGTCTCACTAATGGCCTTGTTCAGACCTCCGATGAGCATTTTGGACTGCCGAAAACCAACTGAGCTCATCCATATGGTTGAATGCTGTGAAGTTGTCCATGTCTGGAAGCCTGAACAGACATGTGCCAGAGGACACGCCAACAGCAGGCTCGGGACCAATGAAAAGAAGAGAGGCGCCTAATCTGGCAAACCTATCCCCTCCTCCTCATTTCCCAGAAATCCCCATGGGACCTGGCACCCAGACAAGAAGCACATCCTTCAGAGAAGAACGATCTTCCAGTCTTTAGGTATCCGCCCAAGTCGCTGGAAGTGTTTTAATCCAGCATAGCCTCTTTTGACCTTTTAGTTGCATCAATTTGGTTGCACCAGGAAAGATTGTTATTCAGATTCACTTCCAACTATGTAGCAACGTACGGACGAGCCACGGAAGTAATGTCATAGTGAGAGTTATCGGATGTGATTCAGTAGATAACGTGAATAATTGAAATTCCGTTTCCAAGAGTTTAACGCGAATTTCGTTTTTGAGGGTCCATTTTTTTCACAGCTCAATCGTACGCGAAGTGGTACTATAAACCGAGACACAATAAAAAATACAGAAAACCATTTATAACTTTTTCGTTATATGTTAGATGATTTACTTTCGAATGCAGTTAATTTTACAAAAGAAAAAGACTTTACTTATAATTTATTAACTTCACAGATTTATATACATAGTAAAAGGATAATGTTGAAGCTTATTAAAGTTATGATTCAATCTAAACAAAAAACTCATGATACAATCTAGAAATATCGTTTAATAAAAACATAGTATTAAAGAATAAAGTTAGCAAAAAGTTTATACAATTTATAAAAGAAAAAGTGGGATAATTTACACAAAGGATACTCAAACTATAGTAAAAAAAAAAAAGTCACCAAGCTAAAATATATATATATACATAAAATGCAAGAGAAACTGGGAGATGAGCTACAGTGTCAGCAAACAGGAAATTTTCAAGCCTAAAGGCACAATGTAATAGGGAGATGTTGGCTGTTCTTACCTAAAACCAACAAGAACTTAACTGAACTTTACGAGGCCATACCTTGGAGACACTTTACTATGTCAGGTCTCTAACAACGAGCCTTACCACTGGCTATATTCCTACTTGCCTGTCTCCTACTTAAATGTGCTTACCCAGACAAAAAGCTAACCATAAACGTAGCCAAATATTCTAATAATACAATGTAAAATTTGATATTTTGAAACATTAATCACCTGATATTATAAAATTGTAATAAATGTGAAAATGTATAAAGAATTTTTTCCCAGATTTTGTAGCGAAGCAGAAATAATACATTTCTTCTAATATCACACTTTAGTTAACTATACAGTATCAGCCTTCTATCTTTACTCTCTTAACTATAATTTAAAAAAATCTAATTTGAAAATAATGTAAAAAACAAGTATTTGTATTGTAGTATTTTAGACTTGGACGGAGAAGATAACCGTTTACTGTAATTGGCACTCCGGATGTCCGGAACGTTCAGTCAGCTTGCAACTTCTCGAGAATCTACCTGAAAGTTTATGGACAAAGAGATTTATCGTATAAAATGTATTCTGGACATAAGGGAAAAGAATGTAATTAATAGAATAGAATAGAATAGAAGCGTGGGGGGGGGGTTGAGCCTCATTCCACTGCGACCTACAAGTCGAGGTCTATTGTAGATCCCCTTAAGTTACAGAACAGCCCCCAGCTCTGCCCTCCTAATCAATCCTAGCAAAGCTGAGAGCGGCTCCGTCATGAAGTTTCCAGCTTCGGGATTGCCCGTCCCCAATTGAAGAAACCTAATCCTCGCCAGGCTGGCGCATTCACAAAGATGTGCGCCGGGGTCTCCTCCTCTACCTTGCAGAATCGGCATACCGCACTATCCGCAAGTTGTAGGTGGCGCATGTGTCTGTTCAGCCTACAATGCCCTGTTAGTAGACCCACAATTAACCTTATATCCCTTCGGGTCTGGCTCAGTAGGTCTCTGGTAAATTTAGGCAAATGTCTTTTGATAAAGAGCTTTGCCTGCCTCTGTCCTGGTGTTCCCTCCCACCAACGCAGACGCTGTTCTTCTACCCAACCCCTGATAGAAGTTTGAATGAGGCTCCTGGACAAGCCGCAGAAGGGTTCGGGGCCTATAAAGGTATCCTGCGAGCCCTCCCTCGCTAGGGCATCCGCCCTCTCATTGCCCAGGAACCCCGCATGTCCCGGCACCCAGGCGAGTGTCAGTTTATTCCGAGTACCCACCTCGGTGAGGGCAAGTAGGCAGTCCCACACCAGTCTTGAGACTATTTGGTGTGAGGAAAGTGCCTTCAGGGCTGCCTGACTGTCGGAGTATATGGCCACTCTTCTACCCACTATCCTTTGCCTTATAATCTCCCTAGCGCAGATTGCAACGCCACGACTTCATGTAATTAATATGTTTGGTAGAAAAACAGAAAGTTATCGTTGACTAAACAAAATTAAAAGTCTGCAAGAAGACTTAAAGTGAAACATTGTATGAAACAGAGAAAACTGACGAAAGATACCGGACTGAAATTAAGTGAAAATGCTAGCAATATAAAACAATAAATTGAATCTCACAGTTCGATGCTTAAGGTCTCAGCAATACATATTTATCCAAATATACATACACAAGAGCCCGTAAATGGACAGCAGACATAAAGACTAATTTCTGATCGAAGCATTTTCTTTTGAACTCAAGAGACCTGAAAACGTACATTTCCAGGGATAACTCTATATCAAAAATCTAACACGATCGTAATACTTCCTTAATTACCAGTAGTAAAAGAAAGTTAAAAAAAAAACAAAAAATGTCATAGAGATGGGGTAAATACATAATTTATTAAATGCTTGTGTTGAAAAATATGCAAATGATGGGTTTCATTTAGTCCACCATTTAAAATTATAACTATTTGCATTATTTACTTACTGAATGACTCATCTATGTTTCTGTAATATTCGGGGGTGTCCAGGAATTGAAAGTACGAATGTTATAAGGTTTAGAATTATTTTAATGATAGAATGTTTCCCAAATTCTTTGTTTGGGGGGGGGCGGTTGCTGGTGTTTCTATCAAACTAAATAACAATGAAAGTACGTGAATGAACGGATTCCGTTTCTAATAAAAACTATAAACTGGAATTTCATAAAAATAAAGTAGGATTAAATTTACGCATTTCTCACCAAACTTTCAAAATAGCTTAACTCAAATTATTAATACTTATATAAATTGGAAAAAGTTGTGCAAGTGATGTCGTTCATCGACTTCCAATGAATATGATATTTAATCCAGTAAATTGAAACTAAATGTTTAAATCTTAATTCTTAGCGTCTTACATGAATCAGATTTTAATCATATTATTCCTCTCGAATTTCATTATATCATTTCAATTGGATGATGTAATATAATACGTATTATAATGCAATAGAATCCCTTCTATGAAATCGGCAATACTTTGGCAAGATTTTGAGTGGCGCCATATTTACTAAAATTTAAGGCTTCCAATAAGACTCAAGTTCATCAAAAAATTATGTATTTAGCTCTACATAATCTTATATTATATACACTATATTAGTTACCTCGTATTTTTTTTAACTCTATTATTTTTTTATTTTATAATTTCATATTATCAATAATTCTTTTAAATTACCGAAAGAAAAAAATGTTATTAAACAATTCTCAAATTCTTTCAAAACTTGCGTTTTTATAAGAAACAAACTCAGCACTTGTCTAAACTTCAAAGTTTCAGCGAATTAAGTTTTACAGGAAGGTGTTTTTGTTATAGTAGCGTTGTAGAAAGTACTAATTAATTAAATAAAGTTATAAGTTTTTATCTGTGCAGTGAGCATTTCAGTTTTAAAGAAAACACCACATACTGACTGGATAAAACCACAGCTGCGGTGTACAATACTACTAGCATCTCCGCGTGAGCACCATTTTATTCTGAATGGAGATGACGCCCGGTTTCGGCGAGTGGCAAATCCTCGGCCGTTCCAAAAATTGCAGTTGGAAATTTTTCGGCCATGGTAACGCCTCTGCGCCCATTTTATACGCTTCTTTTCCTTCGTCACACATGGAGGCGTCTCAAAAACAACCTTAGAGAAATCCGCGTCCACTTCACACGCACACACAGCTCGATGTAATGCTGCCCTCTTTTCCAGGGAGTACCTAACAAAAAGTCCGCATCATACATGCACGGTCTCCAGCTATATTATAAATAAATTATTGTTATTTCACTGTAAACTATTATTATATAACTGTAATACACAGATGGTGTATAGCGACATTTCTAAAAAAAAAATTGTAAGTCCTAAAAACATTTATGTTTTCGTAACAGGATATTTTAAAATATAATATTTCCGGTATTATTATTATTATTACCAACCTCGGGTGGGCTATATCCCGGCACCGCAGCCAACAGAGGCTTATTGTGCCATCCCCGATAGTTCCTAGTAGACAAACCCTCCCTCCTTAAGGAGTTTGAGGGCCTTCACCACCAGGTCATTTTGAGCTACTATCTCCTCAGGTCGCAACGTACCAAAGGTTTATACCTCAATTTAATTATTGCAGTGCAATCAAACAACAGGTGGGAGGCCGTTTCCTCCTCTTCCTGACATAATCTGCACAAGGGTTCCGCTCGAATGAGCCCTACCTTGTACAGATGTTTCCTGAACCTACCATGACCCGTTAATAGTCCCGTCACCAGAGAAATCTGGCTCCTACTTAGACTAAGAGTCATTTGGGTCCTTCGTTTACACAGTCCAGGCATCATCCTTTTACTGTGTATAGTACCTGGGCTCCCCCTCCAGAGCTCTTCATGCTTACTGCGACATCACTCTCTCATCGCTGCACGAATCGCTCCGCCAGTTATCCCCAGGACTGGCTCTGGACCAATGAACGGAGTGTTTGCCCCGTTCCTGGCCAGTTGATCGGCTGTGTCATTCCCCTCAATCCCTGTATGTCCAGGCACCCATAGCAGCTGTACCTTGTTGTGCCTGGAGAGTCTCACCAATGCCTCACGACATTCTTTCACTAGGGATGATTTCCTGTAAGAAAATTATTTTGAAAATTGGACACGATCTCAATATTTCGTCTTATAGCGGTAATTAAAAGTAGAAAAAAATAATAATAATAAAAGATCATTAAATTATACATATATATATTGTATACCTTAGTTATGAAGTAATTGCTCATTTTTTGAAACGTACGTGCGTAAAAAATAAAAAAAAATAAAAAAAAAAATTGCAAACGTAGAGACTTACGAGAAACATTAGCCTAATGCTTACAGCTAGGGTACTAGAGTAACAGAGAGGGAGAGAGAGAGACCTTATGTGCTGTTGCTTTGGAAGAACGCTGAGAAGTCTGGGTATAATGCGTCTCGTGGGTAGCATTGTGCCTACAATTTGTGTAGCTTTACTGCAGAGTGAGAGATATAGAACGAGTGAGAGGAGACCTCTAGCAACACTTGCTACAACACTATACTATACCAGATCTTTATTTTTCATTCGTTGTTTGTATGTCTGTGACCATTATATTTATATGTCTGTGAAATTTTACTTTTATATTTGTTATATTTATATATATATATCATTTAGTTGAACTTCTTCTAAAATATCAATCTAAAAAACCTAATATAGTTCAAACAGTCAAACTATTCACTGTCCATTATATAAATAAAGTCCTAGTATAATATATTTACATTAATTGTTATTTGACTTGAGATAAAACGAAATATTGCAGCCAATTCCATTCTAAGAAAACCAAGTATCTATCTAGATTGTTCTTGGGTTGAAATTGTACGGTTGTACACTTAAGATTTATTATTTCTACTAAGGTTTGTCTCTCTCTCTCTCTCTCTCACACACACACACACTCTCTCACTCTCTGCTCTAAGAGAATGAAAGGGGAAAAAAGAAATACTATTGATGTTTGGTTAGAGCGCGTTGCGCGAGTCCCATTAACTGGCTGTCTAGATAGTGGGTCTCTCATTGGATCACAGTAAATCTTCTAAACCCACCTACCAAAACACACACACACATCCCTATCACATAGCAATCTAATAGTAACTATTCGACCTACTTACACAGCTACTATTATATTCAATAGAGTCCTATATTTAATAGAAACATATATTACTAAATAGTTTTTAGTTTTTCAAATAATATAAGCCCTGAATAAATAAATAAAATTTAGAAATTCTATACAACTATATTATTTAATGCTTAGATTAGAGTAACACCGGGAGGATTTAAGTAATAAATAAACAAAAATAAATAAAAAATAGAAATACAATACTGAATGTTTGTGGGCAATTACAGACGTGACGCTTTCTACTAGTCATACGTATTACGATCGTGTCATGTTTTCCAAAATTCTATTTTACACCGGGTATGTTTCGATGTCCCCTGACTTCCAAAAAATATCTGCTGATGACATTCTTTACTCCAATTAATATAATTTAATTGACATATTTCCTTTAAAGATTGCTACGTTTTCCGTGTTAGCCTGCTTCATTTTTTGGTCACCGACCGGTTTCGGGCGTTCGCCTATCATCAAGATGTTTTTTGTTGAACAATCTATGTTATTACACTGTTCAACAAAAAAACATTCTGATGATGGGCGAACGCACAAAATTGAGCAGGCTTATCACAGAAAATGTCTCTGATGCTTTCCAGCTCTGCGGAACCAACCACCACAACAATTTATTATTAGTAAGTAATTTAGTAGTATATCTGGACGGACTTATGTGGAACGACCTCTGTTGAAGCTTGCGCCATAAAGCTTGTGCAGTTTAAATTTTAAAGACTTTACTGAGAGACCCCCAAAACTTCTCTAAAAGCTCATTTTTTTGGGGGGGATCAAATCTTTTAAATAAAAGTTGTTTATTTTTTTTGTTGATAAGATAAGCCTTATCCCCAAAGCTTTATAGAAAGTCTCCAAAATTTTATACATTTGTCTAGTTTATATAATTTTATTAATGATATCTTATGAGGTTTCGACAACACACTGTCATTTTCAAAGGCTTTAATACTTTAAAAGACTTTTTAATGCTTTAATACTATTCCTAAATTATTGTCAAAGTAGTGATAATGAAACCTACACACATGTAGTTATGTAACAGAGTTCCATGTTGAGAATAATAATGATGCAAACATTTTTCAATATATTTCTTGAATAATTTTTAGCTATATTCAACTTCTCTGCGCTCAAAACGCTTAAGAATTATGTCATTATTTCATCAATAAAATGACCAGTAAAAATACGATAAAATATTAATAATAAAATAAGTGAACAGTAATTAAAGTGCTCAGTTGTTGTTTTTTTTTTGTTTTTTATAATATTTACTGTTTACACACGAAAATTTTTCATTAAAATAGAGTGCGCTATTATGTTGGACTAAAAGTGATAATGTCCTATACTTCTCACTTCTCTGGTGTATTCGTGGATAGTTTTTGCTTATCTAGCTTTGGTCGAATTTAATAATTTACTTTGTATTAATTGTTGGCTTTACCAATAACGTTTCGCCTTTTAATTTCGATTTGAATTTTCACGTAATTTTCCAACAGTGTTTATTCAAGCATCTTAATTAAGAAGTGTCTTAATTAAGACTCTCTGTGTAGTCTTTGAAAAGAGACCACGCTCTAAGGCATCCAAAGCTGGAGTTTTAGGATATAGTTATACCAAAAAAAATGAACCATAACAGGGTTGAGAGCAAAAATCCAGACCTGAACCTAAGATTCATAGCAGTCCGAACAAATCGGACAATAATCTTAAGAGGAAGAATTTTAAGCTCTTCCACAGCAGACATCCAATTCTAACAAAAGCCCCTCAACATTAATCACCTCATAAAACAAGTAATGAATCAGGCTTGTATTTATTTTGGTTTTTATTATTTAATTTTAAGATTTTTGTGTGAAATTGAAAAATCTTTTGTTAGGTAAGTTTTAAGATTGAAATATGAAAGTTTGATGTGAAACTGGGATTAGGTGCCCCATTATTATAAACAGTAAATTGATAATTTTAATATTAATAGCTGTGATGTTTAAATTAAAAAAATTTGTAGTAAATTTAATCTGTTCGGAGGAATCTTAAAGAACCACTAAACTTTGAAGGGGTGGATCTGTGACGCCCCGACACACACGTCGAATGGTCATACGAATGTGATAATTTACATTTTAAATAGCTAGTATTTAACTTAAGTTACGTTTTTAATGTGGAGGAGCAATATCGAGTACTCCATCACTACTATTTAATTAGGTTTAAGAATTATTAGCTTGAGTATAGGTATGACTGTATCTATAGACATGAATGTATTTATTAGGATGAACGTTTTTAAGTATGAATTTGATTGCTGACTTGTGTATGGTAAAAAACATGAATATATTAGTATACAATTGGTTTTATTTAATCTCAAGATTAGGCACTAAGTGGGTACACTAAATGGGCTCTAGTACTTTATCTCCATTTATTTAATTAAGAGTGAATTAATAAAAGGCTGTTCAATTTTAATATAATGTATGTTAAGCTCAATTAGTATAGAGTCATTGAGGATGATTATCAGGTGCAAAAGAACTTAGATGTTGTGCACCTTAAAAATAATTTAAAAAAAAAATCAAAATGCCCTTAGAGATGTGGATGAAAGACAAAGGCAGAACTATCGGTTTTCTATCATCAAGGATCCACCATCGTTCACAACCCATTCGTTGTTATGGGCAAATACTATGAGGCTGTTCATGCTTGAAATCTGAATAGATACATGTCCAGAGACACCCAATAGCAAGTTTGAGAAACGTTGTTTTGGCCAACCTATCCACTTCCTGACTAATAAGCTCCTCCAATTACTAATAAGCTCTTCTTTTATTCTATAACATTTTAGGGTCTTCAACATAGCCTGACAATCCGAGTAGATATAATCTTCTATTAAATTGCATTTGTGACTGCTGACATGGATTACATAATTGAGAGTGGTCCATTCACCCGAGAAAATCAACAAATGATTTCCTGTATCAAGATAGACCTCAGCTCTGGTATCTTCCATCTATTGTAGATCTGTCTGTGTAAACACTGAGATAATTGCTAGACAACACACCAGTTGGAACCAGTCTTAGAAGATATCTAGTATAGTTCACTACGTCCTGAAAGATCTATTCTGCCCGCGAAGTCTTCTCAGTACACTCCCGTCTCCGGGTAGTGATCTTCGTTACAGACAACACTGCACCCATTACCGAGCAGTGAGCTGTAGACGCTCCTAAACAAAAAAAATAACCAAGGCAGCACTGCCTAGAATACTAGTTCATCGTATTACCAGCTCTAATCCCGTCCTTTGAGCCTTGTGCATGCTTAATCAAAATAATAAACAATAAAACAACAACTAAAAATACAATTTGTAAGGTAAACGAAAGGGCAAATTAGCCCAGCATTGAGGATTGAACTTCCAGTATACTACAAAAAAAAAATCATTTTATATAAATGGAAATAGGGAAATATTTTCCATTAACAATAAGTAATTAAAAAACATAGGATATTTTATTTAAAAAAAAAAATTATAAACGAATTATTATTCTATGAAGTTATCCCATAAAAGTTTTAACGGCAATGAAATTTATATCAGACATATATTTATGGTTGTGTAGTAATTATAATAAAAATTTATGAAAAATGCTCACATTATTTTTGTTTTTTTTAAGCCAGCAGCAAAATGATGAAAATTAAGAAAATTACAAGCAATAAAATTATCATAAGTCATTAAGGAAAGAGGGCATGAAGATTAGGAAAAGGTCATTAAGGAAAACCGACCAAACAGTGTAGTGAACGGAAATGGGAGGTTATTTATTTGAGTGCTAGTAAGCAAGTTGGCTCTCATTAAATAAAGCATAAATTGCATAACATGAGGCAATAATTGTATTTTATTTTAGATTAGACTAAATAAAACTGTTTTCTTGTGTGTATGAGTGGGGGGAGGAAGGAAAAACTTATATCAAGAATAAAGCTGGGTTAATATTTTAATTTAACACAAATAATTTATTGTTACCAAATATTTGTTTTAGTTAAATAAATTAAATATTTATGAAAGGCAGGCAAATTTCGCTACTTCAAAAAAAAAAAAAAAACTTCTTGACGTTCTCAATATTTAAATTATTCGCAAATTAATTCAAAATATCAAACGTAAAAGATCTATTTTATATAATTAAGAATGTTGATCCACAATAGACCTCGCTTTGTAGGTCGCAGTGGAATGAGGCTCGCCCCCCCCCGTTATATAAGAATGTCGGAATGTCGACTCTGTGAAATATCCAATTTTTCAATTGTTAAGTGTATGTTTTCCTGTGAATTCGTTAAACCCAAGCAGTTACACATATCAACTATCACTGTAGGGCCTTACGTACATACTTTGTTGTTGTGTGTGTCAATGTAGTAGGTAAGTGTTGTTCGTACTGTTTAGCGAGGATACCCGTAGGGGTGCTATGGGAGAAAGGCCGCCTGAAAATGTTCGCAGCATTACTTTCCATCTGCTTAGCTCGGATACATTCTGATCTACGTCATAGTAATGGCATAACACCAATTTTATACTTATTATAATATTGAAATTTTTCCTCCTTGAATTAAAAATTATAAAATAAACAAGGTTAAAATGGATGTGAGAGAAAGAGAAAGAATTAGAGAGAATGGATTTAGAAATGAGATTAGAAATACACTAGATGATATGATGAACACTGTATAATAAACAGAAGTTAGGGAGCGAGAATAATAAAGAGACAGACTGGGTGAGTAAATTAGAAAGTAAGTAGATAGGTTGCTGACCAGATGTACTGTTGTAAAAACTGTGTAGATCTGTTATGAACTGTTCTGCTGTCGCTCTCTCTCTCTCTCTCTCTCTCTATATATATATATATAACTCGATTTCTCCCTCCAAAAATGGCCTAGGTGGGGAATAACTAACATTTAATGTCTGCTTCTTCACAATTTCGGATCCTATGAATTTTTAATGATTCGGATCCAATTAATGTATTTACGCTAATGTTAATATGTTAATGTATTTTACGCAGATCATTTAGTATGAAATTTTATAATAGCTCTTTAATTATATAAAGTTTCAATATATAGAGTATAGACTACAATTAGATATAATTAAGTATTATTTCTCTTTAATAACTTTCGTAAGATAGAATGTTATTACTATATTTTATTACAATGTTTATATTTGTGATTTACAGAACGATTAAATTTCAAATGAAAATCAAATGATATATTTCCATAAAATACAAAATTATTGTGTTTGAAAGCGACCATGGTCTTATAGTGGGTGATCTGAGGATTATTTTCTCTGGTGGAGACTGTAACCTATTTCTGTAGACTGTATCTGTTGTAGAAGTATTTTTACTACCCAACATCGGGATCAATGATCAAGAAATGCTTTCTGAAACATCATGCATTGACTAAATTCCTCCAAATGATTCCCAAATAGTATTGTATCGGTAAAAAAACCCCAACAATTTTGAAAGAATTAATTATTTTTTCTTTTCCCTCAATTCAATCTTTGCCCCCCCCTCCCAAAATCTATAATGGTCTCAGAGAATATGAAAAACACATTTTCCATTATACTGAATCCACTACCAAATTTTTAATAGTTTTTAAGTAGACTTAGGAAGCAGAGAAGAACTATAATCCTACAGCTAAACAACCCAGACTAGTGAAACCCAGACATTGCCAAAAAATAAGAATTCGTCAACTAATTTTCAACTTAGCACTTTAATGTTATTGGTATATGCAGTGTATGTAGCGTGAGCGTTATTGAAAGGTCTTAAGTATGCGTATGTTTAAGACATAATAACTACTTACAATAAATAATTTGACTATATTTGAATTATTGAATAATGTGAATAAAAATTACAAATTAATTGTAATAATGAAATACTTATAAAAAAATAAATTTTGCACTTGATTGATTTAAATTCAAATGTTCAAATTAAACACTTATTGGCACACTGAATTTTAAAGTGAGACAGTGACGTTCTGACGTGATGTTACTGGGTGAATAAATGATTTGGATGAAATAATGCTCGTCTTGGTAGTTAAAAACCTGCTGTTTATATTTGATTTCTAGAAGGGGGTTAAAGGACAATAGTGGCAGAGTTCCCCGACCACTCTTGTAACGGTGTCTTGTACCTGTTTTTTTTGTTTGCTTTTTTTTTTTTAATTTAAGGCACTCAACATCTATGGTCATTAGCGCCCGGAGCCTTCTCAGTGCACTGCCGGCCTCCGGACAGTGTTCTCTTGCTACCGACAACACGGCATCACGAACAATGAGCTGTAGAGGCTCTAGGAAGAAAAAATCTAAGGGTAGGCACTGGACTCAAACCCGGGGACTCCGCGTGGGAGTCCAACGCGCTAACCACTTAGCTAGCTAATCCCTTCCCTCGAGGCTTCTTGTACCTGTGTTTTTACCCTTTTCCAGCCAACGTACAAATTTCCTTTAGAAATTGTAGTGGAAGTACGAAATCAAAAAATAATAGTTTAAAGTTTCTGAATATTTTATAGTATCCAAAATTGTATTTTTGTTAATATTTTATAATTATTTTAGTGCTGTGAATTTACCTTCAAAAAGTGTGTATTTTAGAACCAGGTATATTAAATCTGGTCATTGCTATTAAGAAAACAAAGGCACTAAATCCCGTTAGGGTAACTCCTTTGTATAAGAATTCCCCCGCGAGAGAGAGAGCAATTCCAAAGAATAGAGTCCAATATTAACTTTAAAAGAGTAAAGAGTAGATAGTCTTAACCCAGCCTTCAAACAGAACGTTACTTCAGGAATCGCTCTCTAAATATCAGTGCCAGTTTCACAATAAATTAAATTGGTTGTTATTATTATTTTAACAGAATATATTTATTTATAAAACAGTAGTGTGTTCTTAATTATTCTTAATTCTTATATTCTATCTCAAACGTATATACAATCCCTTACTAAACCGCTCCGCCACAACCAACTACCAGTATACACATCACACCATAACAT
This sequence comes from Triatoma infestans, assembly GCA_011037195.1. Classification (NCBI taxonomy): domain Eukaryota; kingdom Metazoa; phylum Arthropoda; class Insecta; order Hemiptera; family Reduviidae; genus Triatoma; species Triatoma infestans. The sequence continues at coordinate 55,338 of JAAEAF010008084.1, forward strand.
TACAGATTATATGATTTTAAAATATAAATCTATTTCAATTTATTTCTATTTTTCCACTTGCTTCTTCCACTAGACCACTAAAAAATTTTTGAAAATAGACTTCAATATTTATAATTTTAAAGAATGCTTTTTTTTTAAAAAAAAAAAATAGTTGAAATATCTATTGTACAAGAAATTTCTACAAAACAATAAGTTTTCCAAAACTGAAAAGAAATGAATAATTGTACAAAATAAATCTAGAGGATGTTGGAGGAGGAGGAGAAGAAAAATGACAGAAAATAGAAAACAAAAAGACAAAAAAATAAATAGAAAAAAAAAAAGACAGGAAGTAAAATGAAACAGAGAATAAGTTAGAAAGAAATAGAAGCAGTGATCCACAGTGTTTCATAATGTCTGTTGATGACTAGTGTGATTCCGGCGGTCTTTTTCTGGTACAGCCAGTCAGAAAGATAGTTTCTTTGTTTTTGTGGATGTAACATTTCACTGATCATCCATGACCAATGTGTGCCACAAGGCGTAACAATTCTTTCTCATCATTCTTTCTTACAAAACTCTCTACTTCATCATTTTTCTAGTCACTTCGTTCACACAGTAAGGCCAGGAACATTGTAAATGTAAATATTTCTTCATTTTTATTTCTCTTATTTTTCACGTGTTTTTAATCTTTTTCTATAAGAAGAAATTTTTTCTTCTTTTTTTTTTAACACACAACGCCAATAATTCAAGTTCGTGCAAAGAAAAGTAAAACTTCCCAAAAATAATTATTCATAGAAGACAACTTATATTTAGCACATTGAATAATATGTTTGCTTCTTTGTGATATGAAACACAGCTAGCTTCTAAATTATCACAATATTCAAATCTCTGAAAAAATAAACTACATTCCATGGAAGAAAGTCTCAAATAATTTAGAACCATTACGGGGACTCATCAGAGTCATTGATTGGTATATTAAACTTTTTCTTTATACAATTAAATTTATTTAAATATTATAAAAGAGGCATAACGACTTTTTATCACTATGTGTTTCCCAGAACAAAGACGGAGAAGCTAACAAACACGTTATCGAATAAGGGTGTTAGAATAGTGCAACCATGGTTAGCAGAAGAAACGCCATCTGGTGAGAGCAGCATTCGGTTGATTATTGCCTAGTGGAAGTAGAGTATAAACAGCTATTCAGATAAGAGGTAGAGCGCCCAAAAAAGAAATGCTTCTCTCCTTCCCCCAAAAAAGTTTAACAATTTTATCGACGATATATACAAACAAAAGAAAAAAATGGAGGTTCACAGAAATGGCCTAGAAAAATCGGAGGAATGATTAACATAGAATGGTCATCCTCAGAAGATAGGAGTTGCAGAGTTCCCAGAAAGTACATGGGGACGGCGGAAAAGAAGATTAGCTATATAAATTGATTCAATCATAACATAGAGAAGAAGCGCAACTGTTTAGAGAAACACTGTCTCAAAGAGTCAATTAACTATGTTGTTCGCGAGAATTAACTGGCAATGAGGGTATTGTGAAATTTAAAATAGGTGATTCCATCAGAAATATTTTCCGAGATAGCCTGCTTTTTTTTTTCTTTTTTTTTGTAGCCATCGACCGACCGGTTTCGGACGTTCGCCCATCATCAGGATGTTTTTGTTAAAACAGTGTTATAACATAGACTTGAACAGAGCAAATTTCGTTGATTCACTCGGAGTGATTATTAAATTAGCCCAATTTTTACTATTTAGATCTGAAATGAATTCTTTATAATCCAATATGGATTTATTTAAATATTTAATACAAAATTCAGTAATGATTAGTGCGGGCAGACAGGTATAAATTGGTATCCTCTACCTCCTTTCAGTTGCATAACGAGCATAATGCAACTTGTTGATTGGAAACATATTTAGCAAATTCATTAAAATGTAGCAGCTCCCTTTGTACATTAATAAAGTCAGCTAATAGAGTTAGCTGGCATATTACTGTAAACAAATTTATTATCTGGTTCTAGCTGTTTATAACAATTATATCTGCTATGTAATGGAAAAAGCAAACGGAAAAATGGAAATAATTTTGGATAATGTGTTAATGATTTTAACAATATTTTAAGTGCATTTTAGAGCAGTGAAGTGAACTTAGTGTAAGGGACTATTAAACTGAGGTCAATGCTATTCAAGACAAAGGGCCGATAAAGTTTTATTGTAACCTGGAATGGGGTAAATCATATATAAGGACCAGTTTTTACTACAGAGGGAGTATTGTTCCAACATTCGAATTTAGCAGTTCAACGAGTATTCTTCAAACGTCCATCTTATGATCATTCATTCAAAACGTCAGGCCAACAACAATATTTAGGTGCGAGAATTTTTGTATATCTATAAGCTTATTCCAATTTCTTTTTGGCGCATCGACAGCTAAGGTCATTAGCGCCTTTGGAATATTTTTTTTCCTTTTTGATCCGTTTACTGCTCAGTCATGATGGCACATGTTTACCTTTATTACATCCAACACAATATCATCAGAGACATTTTCCGTGGTAGCCTGCTTCATTTTGTGGTCATCGACCGGTTTCGGGCGTTCGCCTATCTTCAGGATGCGTTTTTCAGACTGTGTGACAACACAGACTTGCACAGAGCAAATTCAGTTTACACACTCGAAAATGTCTCTGATGCTTTCCAGCTCTGCGGAACCAACTACCACATCCAATATAATACTTTGACTAGCAAGGTATGGTGGAACCTAAGAATATCGAACATGGTTCCGCTCATCTTCTCTTACACCATCAATCCAGTTGACGAGGGGGAGTGTGGATATCTAAACAGTGCCATCCTTTGCAAAGAGCGGGGCAAGTGCTCTTCTGAGGATTGACCCTCAAAATAATCTAATGTAATAATTATTCACATATTGTTTGAATATTTTCATAGCTTATATATAGCTAAGGAAATTGAAATCAATATCTACTGGAGTCAACTCATTCTTTTATATCATCTTCCTTGTTTGGTGGCTATTTGCATCGAGGAGAATTACTTTTATAATTATTCCTTACCCTGGAATTAAACATTTCTCTCTAAAACATATACACACATACACCCTTTCAAAACCACTCGTGGAACACTACAAAACAAACACTACATACATCCAACACATCCATCAATAATATTACAGCAATACCCAATGCTTTCAATCTAAATTCTTCCATTACTTTTTTTATATATAAAGGTATTTTTTGACCATTGATAAATTGTTATGAAGAAATTTAGTGAGGAGTGGTCAAGAAAGAAACATTCAATTATGCTAGCGTTTCGACAAAGTTTGCTGTCATTATCAAGGCTTTAACATATAGACGATCGTGAAGATATGAGAAAGAATTTTTAAACATACACATTTGTTACATCGCAGAAACATGTAAAAAAAAGGTGAAAAGTTACTAGTTTCTTAAATCATCTACACAAAAAAAAAAAGAAAAGATTTTTTTGTTTAAAAATTCTTTCTCACATCTTCACGACTATCAATATAAAAAAGCCTTGATAAAGACTGGTAACTCTGTCGAAACGTTGGCATAATTGAATGTATCTTTCTTGACTGATCCTCACCAAATTTCTTCATAACAATATTTTTTATTTTTATGTTACTTATAATATCCGATGTAGATATGTTGTTGCCATTTCAATATCTCAGCCAACACAATTCCTGTAATTTGTGTGCATACGATTTGCCCATCTCTATACCCAAAATACTTTTTTATTTATTATTTCTATAGGAATTATAAGAGGATATCTGGAAAATGGTTAAATTTAAAACACTTTTTTAACATAATTTAATTGTATAAAGAAATATTAAATTTGAATCAGTTTCTAAATAAATATTGAAATATTTTTAACGGATGCCAGAAATTATATCTATAAATATAATTTGAAGAAAATCATTATTTGAAGGATATTCTAACATTCGCTGGCAAACAGGACTGACTATTCAGGTAAAAGACACCGTTACAGAAGCGTTCATAGAACTTTGTCAGCTTTGTCTTTTTGCCCCTTCTCATAGGGGAGGATTTGAACTAAACAAGAGAAAGCATTCTTTCAATAGAGGGAATTAGACATTTAACTAGAACATTTGTATCAGGAATCACTCTCTTAAATTCGGTGCCAGTTTAAGTGTTAACATTTGAGTTTCAAACAATCTAGCTACTAGTTATTTGTTTCCTTACATTCATAAGTTATTTCAAGATTCAAAATTCTATCTCTATCTCAAACATACACACAAGCACTTTACAAAACCGCTCACGCCACATAACTCTATGATTCTATATTATAAAATCTGTATGAACAGATATACATATTTGAATGTCCAGGAAAAGTAAATAAATAAATATATGTAAAAATATCTAACGACGCTGTATGAGAATAATGAAAAACCTATGTATATTAATTAAGTCTCTCATAAAACTCTAAAAAATAGAGTTCTCTCAACAAATGTCCAAATTTTTTGCCTTTACTAATAGTTTTAAAACAAATTTATTTAATACAATTTCTTGCATCCATCACATGATTTCTACTAAGGGGTTAAAAGAACAATAGTGGTCGAGTTCTCCGACCTTTCTTGTAACGGTGCCTTGTTTTTTTGACCCTTTGCCAACAAACGTACAAATTTTTTGCCATTACTAGTATTTTTAAAACAAATTTATTTAATACAATTTCTTGCACCTATCACATGATTTCTAGTAAGGGGTTAAAAGAACAATAGTGGTCGAGTTCTCCGACCTTTCTTGTAACGGTGTCTTGTTTTTTTGACCCTTTGCCAACAAACGTACAAATTTTTTGCCATTACTAGTATTTTTAAAACAAATTTATTTAATATAATTTCTTGCATCCATCACAAATACCCGAAGAAGCTACTAAAAACATTGTTTTTTTTTCTGAAATATGATAGATCGCATTCAAATCTGAGCAGTCAGCAGTTCAAGTTGAAAATTATTGGAGACGATTTCGAAGAAAATTCCAAACTATTCAGAAACCAATTCACACTTCCGGTTAAACGATTTTCTTTAAAAAATTTGAAATTCATACTTGCATTATAAATGTAACATTATTATCATATAAGCAGAACCATATGCTGCACTGACATTACAATGTTATTGCTCCCTACGAGCTTTTTCATGAACAAATTACGAACAACTTATATATAACAAATTACGTATTCTGATAAAAAAAATTTCAAATAAAAGTGATGAGCTTATATATATATGAGTAACCGAAGTGTTTTTTTAAAGAAGATCCCAAAAACCTGAAAAAACGATCCAGTAATATTCGTTCGCTAGATAAATGAATATCAATCTAAACTTTTGTGTACAAATTGATGATCCATTATTCTACACAACAGACTATTTAATAACTAATCTAGGAGATATAATCCTAGGATAATTCCATACAATTTGGGATATCTAATTGGAATATCATATGTGAGCTTTGTGTAATAATACTTAATATTATTTTAATACTTTCTCTTGAAAGTAAACTAAAGTGAAACTTGTAAGAGAAATTAAAAAAGTAAAATAAAACAGTTAAAACAGTCAACAATCAACCAAAGTAATTTTTTTATTTTTTTTTTAGGACATTTCTAAAGAAGAATAATTTTATTGTTAGAGATGTTTTTGTTGAAGTTTAAAAAGTATAAAGAATGATTGATTGGGCAGAATGTAGTTAATAAAAAGTTACAATAAACTGGTAAACAATAATACATCAAGTAGCATACTAAAAAACTAGTAATTTACACTTCAGAATGTATTATAGTAATTGTCATACTTACGATTAACAATTTATAGTAATTGATAGTCACAAATAGTTATGGAAAAAGGCTATATATAATAACTCTCTTCTTCAGGGGAAGAAAACGTAGAAGCAGTAAGGTGTAAAGTGGTTTATTGCTTACTAAATCACCACATTACAGATTAAATAGAACATGTCCAGCATTAAAGATTAAACAGAACATTAAGTTTCATGTCTGGTTCCGCGATAAGGGAGGATTAAAGAGGAACTTGTTAGGAAATGTAAGAGAAATATTATACAAAGATAGTAAAAGCATACATTGCAGTGAAATGACACTTTAGAGTAAAACATAACGCTCAGATGTTCCCTCAGAACTACTCACAAATCAAATTTCCTCGGAATATGTTTCAAATAAAATTAACTAGTTATTAGATAATTAATTAGGACATTATATAAAGTTTAGAGAAAATCGTGGAAAAAAAAAATGAAAATTTAACACTTCCTGTTAATGAATTTTGCCCAAATCCTTCATGTCAGACGCGGTACAGATCATGTCTACAAATACCAATACTTGGTTAACATTATTTGAAACATTCTCCCAGGAAAATTGACTTTTGGGGAGTTCTGAGGGGGAACATTAGTTGTTGTGGTGGTTGGTTCCGCAGAGCTGGAAAGCATCAGAGGCTTTCCAAAATGGGATTTCATCGATAACAGCCAGAATGGGAATTCTCCGGCTCCTGCACGGGCCGCCACCTATCACCACTAGGCATGATACCAGGTTAACCAGAGTTTGATAGAAAAAGTTAAGGCCAACCATGTACTTGGCATACCTACCGATAGGATGATTTCCAAGCTTTATTTTGAAAGGAACATCCACATTGTTATACCGATAAGGGATGAATGGGACAGGGAACCCTCTCTGCTCGATAACTCGGTCTGGGAGACAGACGGCTCTAAAACTCCGACAGGGGTCGGGGCTAGGGTCTATAGGGGCAGACCTAAAGTTAAGATTAAGGCCAGCCTAGGGAAGTACGCCACGGTATTTCAGGCCGAAATTGTGGCGTTACAACTCTGTGCTAAGGAGATTATAAGGCAAGGGTTAGAGGATAGAAGAGTGGCCATATACACCGATAGTAAGGCACTTTCCTCAAACCAAATAGACTCAAGACTGGTGTGGGACTGCCTATCTATCCTAACGGAGGTGAATGCTCGGAACAAGTTGACACTCGCCTGGCTGGGTGACGGGTCATGCGGGCTTCCTTGGCAACGAAAGGGCGGACACCCTGGCGAGGGAGGGCTCGAAGGATACCTTTATAGGCCCCGAGCTATTCTGCGGGTTGCCCAGGAGTCTCATTCACGCTTCTGTCAAGAAATGGATAGAAGACCAGCGTCTGCGATGGGGGAAAAACACCAGGACAGAAGCAGGGTAAACTCTTCATTAGGAGACATTTGCCTAAATTTATCAGGGACCTGCTGAGCCATAACCGAAGAGATATAAGGCTAATAGTGGGTCTACTAACAGGGCATTGCAGGCTAAATAGGCACTTGCACCATTTGCTACTTGCAGACAACGCATTATGCCGCTTCTGCAGGACCGAGGAGAAAACCGCGGTACAAATCCTTTGTGAGTGTGCCGGTCTGGGGAGAACAAACTGGGGACTAGCAATCCCGAAACCACGAGCTTCATAACGGAGCCACTATCAGGTTTTGCTTGGCTTGGTCAAGAGGGCGAAGCTGAGGGATGTGCTATAAACCCAGGAAATCCACAGTAGACCTCTCAACGAAGGTCGCAGTGGAATGAGGCGTGACCCTCCCGAATCTAATCTAATTTCAAATTTAAAGAAAATAAGTTAACCAGAAAGGGAAACTTCACAAAATAGGTTTTTGAATTTTCTCGAAAATGACAATCACGATTTTCTTTAAACTTAAGACTAATTAACTTCACAGATGTATAAACCTATCATTACCTTCTCTTACTCCTAGTAAGAGGAAGTATTGTAATCGTGTAAAATTTTCGATATCGAGTTTTTACCAGAAATATCCGTTTTGAAGTTCCCTGAGTCCAAAAAAGTGGTTTTTAGCAAATGGTGTGTGTGTGTGTGTGTGTGTGTGTGTGTGTGTGTGTGTGTATGTTGAACAGCATAGCTCAAAAACGAAAAACCGTAGGAAGTTGAAACTTGATATTCCGTTTAGGTTATCACCATGTGGGCTTAGGTTTGACAGTGGGTCATCTGTCAAAATTCGTCAACCGGAAGTACTACTTTACTTGTTGGTTTATTTACTTTTTTGCGTTTTTATCAAAAATGGCTCCGACGATTTTCTTTAAACTTGGCACATCAACTACACATACAAAGAGCCACAACTATCATTTGAAACATTTCTCTGGGAAAATTCATTTAAGGGCAATTATGGAGGAAGGGAGGGGTTAGGTTTTCGTCTAAACTGCTATTTCAGTTTATTAAACAATGCTATCATCTAAATAATGTTAATTAAAATTAAAATGTTGTTAAAATTCCGAGTTTCAAAAAAATCGGATGACCGGAAGAGCTTTTACTTTACCACTTCACTATATGATTTTTTTTTCACTTTTTCACGATTTTATCAAAAATGTCTCCGACGATTTCTTGGAACATAGTATATAAACTAAACATATAAAGAGCTACAACTTTTATCTATAATATTTCTCTAAAAAAATTCACTTAATAGCACTTTTAGGGGAGGGATGGGGTTATGTTTTTCCCTAAAGTGCTATCGTAGTTGATTATACAATTCTATATCCAAACAAAATTAATTAGAAATAAATTAATGGAGAAAATTCCGAATTTCAATGAAATTAGTTAACCGGAAGTGCGCTTTTACTGAACAGTTTTTTCAGTTTTCGTCGAATTTCAATAAATTTGGTGTACAAACTATAAAATTTGTCAATTATAATTTTGTGAACTGGAGTAAGAGAAAGTTGTGTGAATGTTTTACACCAGTTTTTTTTTTACTTGTAATCAATTTTGTTGAAAAAAATTGTTTTATGCAAAATTCTGATGTTGTTTGGTTTTTTGTTCAAAATTATTGGCGCTTTCTACAATGTAATCATTCTCTACGTTTCTCGCTGTTAGGTTCGCTGTACTTGCCCCCCTCCCTTTACCTATATATTTATCTTAGGACTAATGAGTAAACATTGAAATTTAAAGAAAATCTGTCATTTTATATATAACTGTATTGAAAGGAATATGAGAAAACCGAGTAAGTAGCTCTTACCAGATTTTGTTTAACTATCAGAATATTCCTCAACTTCTTACGACTCGATCTACCGCCGCGATTTCCAGATATAAAGTGGGGACAGCCCCCACAATCACACAATATACACACATTGGTCACAAGTTGTCAATGCCTTGTTTTAGTATCCATAGACAAACTCTAGTTCAACATTATATACCCACACTTTCAAATTGCATACCTAATTTGTACGATGACAAAACACTGGTACCCAAGGGAACTATAATAAATATTTCCTTACGCAAAGGATTACGTGTTTTATAGCCACTATATTAAGATCACCGACAAAAGAAATGTTTAGATGATTGCAAATTGTAAAACATAAAAGCTTAACGATTTTTTTACAAAAAGGAATTTGATAGAAATTGAAGAAACGTTTGCTTATTTAACAAACTAGGTGTAAGAGAAAGTAAAAATCTGGTGTGAAACACTCACACAACTTTCTCTTACTCCAGTTCTCAAGAGTAGAAGTGACAAATTTTATAGTTTGTGTACCAAATGTAATGAAATCCGTCGAAAGCGGGAAAAACTGCTCTGTTTAGTAAAGGCGCACTTCCGGTTTACTAATTGTCTTGAAACTCGGAAGTTCAGCCACCGATGTAGTGCTATGTAATTATGGCTGGATGCTAGAATGGTATAATCAACTGTGAGAGCACTTTAGAGGAAAACATAAGCCCAGGCCTCCCCTAAAAGCGTCATTTGAAGAATGTTGCCAGAGAAATGGTTTAAATAAAAGTTGTAGATGTTTGCATGGCGAGTTTATATTGGTAGCGTGAAGGAAATCGTCGGAGCCAGTTGTGAGAACAATGCAACAAAGAGAATAAATCATTAAGTGAAGTGGTAAAGTAAACGCACTTTCGGTTATCATAATTGTTTCAAGCTCGGAATTTCAACAACATAGTTAAATCTGATTATTTAGTTGTGAGAATTGTCTAATACACTGAAATTGCACTGTAGATGGAAACCTAACCCAATACCCAATGAAAACCCAATATCGAACCCCACCCTCCCCCATAAGTGGCCTTAAATGAATTTTCCCAGAGAAATGTTTCAAATAAAAGTTGTAGCTCTTTGTATGTGTAGATGATATACCAAGTTTGAAGAAAATCGTTGGAGGCATTTTTGAGAAAATTGCAAAAACGTAAAAAAAAACACTAAGTAAAGTGGTACTTCCGGTTGAGGAATTTTGACAGGTGACCCACTGTCAGATGCCATGGTGATACCTAGACGGAATATCAAGTTTCAACTTTCTACGGTTTTTCGTTTTTGAGCTATGCTGTTCACATACATACACAGACGCACGGACACACACACACACAGACCATTTGCTAAAAACCACTTTTTTGGACTCAGGGGACCTCGAAACAGATATTTCCGGTGAAAACTCGATATCGAAAATTTGACACGATTACAATACTTCCTCTTACTAGGTGTAAGAGAAAGTAATTAAATTATACAATAAAATAATAAATGTTAATTAAATATAACAATAAACAATTAAAATCTGTAATAAAACATAATTTTAAATTATTATAGTAAGACTATATTTCCAGTGGGAGCACTTAAAATAAATAATTCAAATAATTTGTGACACACTGTTACCTACAAAAGTCTAGAAACTAGTAGGAACCATCTTAATTGGAATGTGTTTCGGTAAATAGGATCATTCCGACAATCACTGTTGACAGTGGAAATGTTGAATTACAGTAGTTGGCGTGGGGGGGGGGGGGACCTATCAAAACAAAGAATGGGTAACTGTCATCTTTTCCATTCTCCACACTGTTACCTCTCTTTTTACACTTAACTTGCAATATCCTGTCATTTCTTGCTGTTGTTTTTTTTCTTTTCTTTCCCACTGTTGTTTCCGTTACTCTAGGAAACTCAAAAGCCTCTCTTCGCAAATAAAACAACACCGGAATTCAATTATAATTTTAAAATGTATATTACCATTTATTTGCATCATCATCCGTTCTGAAAAGTTTGTAGTAATTTTCGTTTTATAAAGAATTTAAAAAAAGTACAACATGATGGAAATCACATGTTCTGTTATAAATGTTATAAAAGTATAGAATGTTATGGGGCCAAGATATTCCTTATCAAATCTTTCGAAACTTATTTCTAATAAATTGTAATCAAGGAATCTATATTTAACCAAATCACTTTTTGAAAAAAGGCTTTAACTTTCCCCTCCAATTTTGTGTTTTTATGTAGAAAATCGCAAAAAAAACTGTTCAGTAAAAAACTCACTTCCGGTTTATTAATTTTCTTGATACTCTGCATTTTGGCAATCTATTTATTTCTAACTAATTTTGACTAGAAGGTGGGAATTGTATAATCAACTAAGTTAAGTTGGCACTTTAGAGATAAAACATAACTCTACCAGACACATCTTCCGTCGTAGCCTGCTTTATTTTGTGGTCATCGACCGGTTTCGGGCGTTCGCCCATCTTCAGGATGCGCTTTTCAGACAGTATGACAACACAGACTTGCACAGAGCAAATTCAGTTTTACACACTCGTTGTAAAAAAAAAAAATAACAACGAAAATCACATGTTCTGTTATAAAGTATAGAATGTTACGGCCCAAGATATACCTAAACACTTGTGTAAAAACTAAATTTGCTCTGTGCAAGTCTGTGTTGTCAAACTGTCTGAAAAACGCATCCTGAAGATGGGCGAACGTCCGAAACCGGTCGATGACCACAAAATGAAGAGGCTACAACGGAAAATGTATCTGATGCTTTCCAGCTTTGCAGGACCAACCACCACAATAACTCTACCCCTTCCCCAAAAGTCCCCCCCCTTAAATGAGTTGACTCGAAGAAATGTTGCAAATAAAAGTTGTAGTAATAAAATGTTGCATTAAAATAATCGTCACATATGTTCCATAAAATTCTTGCAGTGATATGGGGCGGGTATTGGTGTATTGGTTATGAGCATGGACTTGTAAGTGAAAGGACCCCAGTTCGAGTCCAGCGTATAACTAAATTTTATATTGGTATGAAAAATGTTAACATTAAAGTAGGTGCTTCCGGCCCCCGTCCACGACACCTAATTTGGTAGTTGGACGTTAAGCCCGTCTGAAAAAATAGGCATTACTTTACTTTACTTTTTAAAAGTTGTAGCTCTTTATAAGTATGTGTAGTTTACGTATTTACTCTAAAGAAAATCGTTAGAGCCCTTTTAGAAAAATAGCAGAAAACAATTAAATGCAAAATACTTTTCAGTAAAAACGCACTTCCGGTTGTCTGATTTACTTCAAACTCGGAATTCTAACAACATATGAAATTCTAATTAATATTATTTAGGTGATAGAATTGTGAAATAAACTGAAATAGCACTTTAGAGGACAATCTAACCCTAACCCCAAACCCTCCCCCAAAAGTACGGTTAAATGCATTTTTCAGGAGAAATGTTTCAAATAAAAATTGTAGATCTTTGTAAGTGTAGTTAATATGTCAAATTTAAAGAAAATCGGTGAAGCCATTTTCGAGAAAATTGTAAAAAAGTGAAGAAAAAAAAAACATTCAGTCAAGAGGTACTTCCGGTTGAGAAATTTTGGCAGATAACATACTGTCGAATCCCATGGTGATATCTAAATAGAATATCAAGTTTGAACTTTCTGCAATTTTTCGTTTTTGAGCTACGCTGTTCACATTCATACACACACTTAGACCATTTGCTAAAACCACTTTTTTGGTCTCAGGAGACCTCAAAATGGATATTTCCGGTGATAACTCGATACCGAAAATTTTACACGATTACAATACTTCCTCTAACTAGGAAGTAAGAGAAAGTACAAAAGAAATGTGAGTGTTTCACACAGAATGTTTAATTTAGTAAGTACATACGAGTATATAAGGGTGATGTATACTGTTAGTGAAATGATACCCTAAAATGGTCAGTTATCTTACATTCTCTATATAATTTCCGTAAAGTGCCCTGATAGTACTTTCTTAATGCACCCTCACATAACCCCCAACTCCACGATCAATCGAAACGTTTATTTCTTTTTCCAAGCCTTAAAACTACTCTGTCCAATAAACTACTTCACACCAATTTCTACCTCAATTGCAACTTACTTTTCTAACACTTTGGCACACATATTCTCATACCCACACACGCACTTACACATATTATACTTACAGACTACAAAACTCTTTCCCTCTAACCAGCCGGCAATGGCTACATCAATGAATACCACCACACTGCTTCCTCTATAGGCTACACTTTTTCACTACAACCTCAAGTTGGATCATTACAACGATCAATCTTTATTGTTTTGTTACTTTGTTTTACTTTTATTGTCGGTAGTTTTATATTTGTATTGGTAGTACTGGAAATCCTAGGTATTTTCACGTTGTTTTGGAAGTTGGTTCAGTTATTTGAATGTTTTCTGCCACTTCCAGAAACTTTAATAGAACTTACATCTCCGAACTGTTAACTTTATCACAACGTATCGTAAATATGATTTCTATTCTGCTGATCAGGCAGCCTTATTTTATTAAATAGTAATTTAACTATATCATTTTGAATTTTATCACAAACTGCAACGTTAAGCATGAAATTTTTATCATAAAACAAATTATTATCTTGAATACCATTCACTGGTTTTATTTTTCATTCATCCAATCCAGTTATTATTAGCAAAGAAGTTGGGAAATAATTTTTATATCCTGGTTAAAAGGAAAAAGAAGTTTGTCCTGAAAGGAAAACTGGAGAAGACGAAGAAATGCGGAAAAGAAGAATGGCCCCTTTACGGTGAATATTGTTGATGAAGACCAATAACCAGCGTTGGAAAAGGAAGGATGTATGGAAGAGATAGTTGCAGATTTAACGATAACATTGAAAGAAAGAAAGTTAGAAGATGACAAGCAAAATCAAATAGATTTGTGAGGTGGAGATATGTTGAGAAGAAAACCAAAATAAAAAATCTGGTGTGAAACACTCACAAAACTTTCTCTTACTCCAGTTCTCAAAATTATAATGGACAAATTTTATAGTTAGTACCAAATTTAATGAAATTTGTCGGAGTCCATCGAAAACTGAAAAAACTGTTCAGTAAAAGCGCACTTCCGGTTTACTAATTTTCTTCAAACTCAGAATTTTGGCCATCTATTTATTTCTAATTAATTTTGTTTGGATAGTAGAATTGTATAATCAACCATGACAGCACTTTAGGAGAAAAACATAACCCCACCCGTCCTACAAAAGTGCCCTTAAATGAATTTTCCCAGAGAAATATTTTAAATAAAAATTGTAGATCTCTGTATGTTTAGATTATATAGGAAGTTTCAAGGAAATCGTCGGAGTTATTTTTGATAAAATCGCGAAAAGTGAAAGAATCATTTACTAAAATGGTAATGTAAAAGCACTTTCGGTTATCCAATTTTTCTGAAACTCGGAATTTCAACAACATATTCAATTCTAATTAACATTATTTAGGTGATACAATTGTTTGATAAACCGAAATAGCAATTTAGATGAAAACCTAACCCTACCCCTCCCCCATAACTGCCCTTAAATGAATTTTCCCAGAGATATGTTACAAATAAAGGTAGTAGCTTTTTGTATGTTTAGTTGATATACCAAGTTTGAAGAATATCGTCGGAGTCATTTTTGAGAAAAACACAAAAAAGTAAAAAAAAAAAACAATTAAAATGGATACTTCCGGTTGAGGAATTTTGACAGCTGACCCATTGTCAGATGCCATGGTGATACCTACACGGAATATCAAGTTTCAACTTTCTACGGTTTTTCGTTTTTGAGCTATGCTGTTCACACACACACACACACAAAGACCATTTGCTAAAAACCACTTTTTTGGATACAGGGTACCTCAAAACGGATATTTCCGGTGAAAACTCGATATCGAAAATTTGAAACGATTACAATACTTCCTCTTCTTACTAGGAGTAAGAGAAAGTAAAAATGAAAGTTTTACTATATAAGCTATTATTATATACTATATAAGCTTGTGTAAGCCTCTACCATATACTGAAATGTTAAATGGGAAGGTTAAGGTCAGAAAATGTTAGTGGGTCTGGCGAAACCGGAGTAATCCCTCTACATAAAAATAAGAACAATATTCCCCTTGCAAGGTCATTATATTCTGGAAACAGAAGTCTTTAATATAATTAGAATAAAATTTAAAGACAATTAGTGGAGCTTAATAATTAGAGATTGTAGACTACACGAGAAACGCGATACTGAGATTGTACCCGGATTGTACTTGATTAGATTATTAGCTTCGCAATAACTTGCGCATACTTTATTCCTTCAGATATTTGCAGAGAAAGAAAATATTTTGACGATTGCTATTTATTTACCAAAATAAAATATCTTCTATTCGAAATATTATGCTGCACATTCTGCTGTTTGAAATGTTTTGAAATCAAACAAGTTTGGACTCTTGGAAGAATGAATTTTATGGCAATGAAGTCTATGGGGTTGTTTGTGCTTATGAAGAAATAATGGAAAGAGGACGATTAAAATTCTTTAAATACAGGCATTTTGTAAGTTCCTTTTAACGTTTCGAATGCTTACATCAGAATAAAATGTGATCGAATTTATATGATATTTAAAATATTTCAAAGAACTGGTGGTTGATGGTTTATAATTATTCTTAATATGACTCCCTAAATTCTGTATCTCAAGGTTTCAAAAATTAGAATCAACTATTGTTTTACTATTTAATTGGGTTTTCTGCTTTAGGAAATATATTTCAATAATTAGAATAAAAAAATGTAAAAAAATTATTAAAGTATAAAATTGCTATATTTGTCTCCCTATGAAAATCATATGTTCAGTTGTGATAATAGATTTTGTTATAAAATCTTCATTTAATACATTTTATAAAAAAAAAATTCGATAATCTCAGAAGAAAATTATCTTCTCTTATTTTACAATATTAACAAATTAAGAGTAATCACTCAACCTATATATTATTTAATAAAAAGCATTTCATTTTGGAAACAGGATTAGATAAAACTGATTTCTTCCCAGAGAATTCATGTCAATTTTTGTTCTGTTAATTGTTATAAAAAATTATCCTTTTTAAATTTCAAGGCTTACATGTTTTTAAGAGAAAGGTATTTTATATATCTGAGAATGTATGAACCACAGAAAAAAAATGAAGATGATTCATTATTTTATTCATAAAATAAATTATATTTTTATTATGTAAAAAATAATTGATTTAATTAAGATATTTTATACAATAAAATTAGTTTTTTTTTTCTACTTCTGATTTAATATATTTATATTTTTAATCTTGAAAGTAATTTATTTACGTCCAACAAATGGATATATTAAGTTTTATTGGAATTTAATACTAAATGATTGTAAGCAATTATTTGACTTGAGTCTGAAAAACACTTTAGTTTCCCCGGGTTGAAACCGCGTCAGTAATTTGCTAGAAACTGATGTTTCGTCTCAATAAGCCTTTTCGTATTCGCAATATGGCCGAAACGTCGGACCACTGACACGATATCAACCCGGAAACTCAAGTGTTTTCCTATGAAAATGGCCGTGGAAACAAAAACAAAAAAAAATTTCAAATTACTTATTTGTTTTGTTTAACATAAAATTATCTTAATTTCTAAGCCCTGATAATTTTATTTTGGTTTGTATTTTTTTTTTTTAAGTATTCTGAGCAGTTAACTTAGAAAATTAAGCAGAAATAAAATAATAATAATAATATTTGTATGGAAGGGATATGTGGTTAGCGTACTGGACCCCCACGAGGATGGCCCGGGTTCAAGTCCAGCTGTGCTTGCCCTTAGATTTTTTTCTTCCTAGGAGCCCCTACAGATCACTGTCCGGTTATTGACAGTGTTGTCTGTAACGAGAAAACACTGTCCGGAGGCCGCCAGTGCTTTGAGAAGACTCCGGGGCGCCAAGGACCATAGATGTTGACGCGCCTTAAATTAAAAAAAAAAAAAATATTAATAATAATATTTGTATAGAAAACTTGAACCTAAGGCTAACTACAAGTTTCAAAATGATTTGAAGACTCTATGAAGTACTTATTCAATCAACTGGTTCTAATTACAAAAATTAATTGTAAACATAAATTGAACTAAAAAAAAAAATGATTGGAAGGAATTTGGTCTGACCCGCAAAGAATAAAAAAATTTTTTGCAAGAGGTTAAAATTCCCGTTCATCAAGTAGTTTGGCCTGGCGAGGTGCTAAAGGAATTAGGGAGACAAACTGGGTTTTGCTTTACCGGTCGGAACCATTCTTTGAATCAGGGAATCCAACGATACATGAATGGTAAAAGTTCTCAATTATTTTGGAAAAGATTTCAAAATCAAGCTCGTCATCCTAACAATGAAGATACATTCTCTCCTGCCTGTACCATTATAACAATAGAATCCATACTTCTAGTAGAACGGTGTTTAGAGGAAAGAGTATTGTCAGTCCAGGCTTATGTATTAGTTTGGATAACTACTATAATTATTGTAATGAGACTGAGTAGTGAAATGTAGTCGGTGCGGATGTGTTGTATGTGTGTAGTAGCAGAGCGGTTTAGTAAAAGGGCTTGTATGTATGTTTGAGATAAAAATAGAAGTATTAAGAAATAATCAAGAGATCACCACTGTTTTTAAAATAAATATATTCTCTAAGTGAAATTAAGTTACTTTAAATTACCACAATAATATGCTTATAAGTATACTGAGATTATTGGAATAAACTCCTATGTTATAGCTTAAAACTGGTACAGTTCTGATGTGTTCTCCTTGGTGTCTACAACAAAACTGGCTTGAAAAGAATGTCTTGTAATTGTTCGTTCAATTCCTCCCCTGTGAGAACAATGCTATCAAGGTCCATGAACCTTTCCAATAACTGTACTATTCTACCTGAAATGTCCTTTTGCAAGGGAATTATCACATATTCTTGATATTTTTTACTTTTTTTTTCAAATTAATATATTTTTATGTTTCTTGCATCCATCACAGTAGACACTGGTCATTTTGAATGTCATCTTGTTCATTTTGTATGCCAGGTTTGCACTGAGGATTCGATTCGTGGAGAAGGAAAAATTAAATAGTTTAAATAGAAATCATAGGACAGTCAACTTAGCCTCTCTAATTAAGTAAGGCATTGTGAATGGATTTGTACGCTTCCTGAGAAAAAAAGTTACTTAGAATAACTTTTGGAGATTGCAGTAGTAGCACGGGATAGAGAATCTCCATTTCTAGTTGCGCAGTAGTAGCACGGGATAAAGAATCTCCATTTCTAGTTGCTAGTTCTAGTTGTTATTATCCCCTTCTTACAAAATAAATTATTATTGCACAATCAAGATTGCATATCATTCATTTTTTTTTTTTTTTATTAAAGCAATATTATTATATTGAGTACATAAGTTAATATTATATAAAATTCACTAACCTAATTAATTGGGGGGGAGGGGCACTTTTCTCCAAACCAATTCACTTACCTGGAAATAAAAAAAATTAATGAATATATTATATGAAATGTTTTAAAATTAACAAAATATTGGCGTAATTAAATTGCAGTATTATTATTGTTATTATTATTAATAATAATAAGGAAAAAAAAAAACATGCAACATAAACTTCCGCAAAACTCAGTGATGCAGTCTCTTGGAATAAATATACGTAAAGACAGGAAGGAACTAAGCGGCATAACAGGAATTTGATAACGGATCCTAATGAAAAACGTTAACAACAGTTAGGTAATTTTTTGATTTAATTGACTTTAACTTTTAAAAAAAAAGCAATTTATATTTTCGTCAGTATGAATTTACTATAATTTTTTTTTTTTTTATGAATTATACATTGAAAAACATAAAAATAATTAAATTTCATCGATTATTTCAGGACGCTTGAGATTACACCGAATACAGGAAGCATTTCCTGTCTGAAGTAAATGAAAGGAGGGAAATTAAAATTAAGGATGGTGAGGGGGAAAAAAAAAACCAATTAGGCACTTATTTGATAGATGATCCTGAAAAATAACGTCCAAACCAAACAATTTTATTTTGTTAGACAAATCAATTATACGGTTAGCGCGCCTAAAATGGTGCACGTGACTGGCGACGTCAAAACAACCAAATGGTAGAGATTACTAATATCGACCTGGCTTGAACAGTTTTCTATAGTGTATAGGGAAGGAAGAATAACTACTATTTTCCTCCTACAAACAAACAAACAGCAATACTAAACCCCAAACTAATAACAACCAAAGTTAAACATTTACCTATTTCACCAAAATATATTACTTTACTACTACAAGTACCCAATATTACTTCAATATATTTCTTTCCAGACAAATATATAACTATTTTTTTCATAAACTACGTCAGTAAACTTAATAGTGTTTTTTTATTTCATTTAACTAGAGCATTTTATGTTTAACAATTTATCTTCAGTAAGGGTTAGTTGCTTTGTTTAACCATAATCAACGCTTCTGTTTTTTCATTTTTTCAAAATGTTTCTGTAAATAATATTTCACTAATGAAGAGAATAACAAACAGTTAACAACGTTATGTCACTTTAGTCTAGGAATTTTCCAATTATTCTGAAAATGAACCAATATAAAAGATAATTGTTGATTTTTGATAAAGACTTTTTTAAAAGTCCTCACATTGCGCAGAAATGCTAAGAAATCTAAAGATTAATAAGGGAAGAGTCTATTTACTACAGCTGGAAACGATAACCACATACATTGCTGAAAAATTTTGCAAACATGAATGTCTGATTCTAAAACATTGTTTTTGAACACTTCAAAGACAACTGAATTACAGTGTAAAATTTTAAATATTAACTTTTCCAAAATATTTTGCAACCTCCTAAAAATATGGCTTAAGAACTAATTGGTAAAGAAAATCAATTAATGGATTATGTCTGTTATTATTGGAATTTTTTGCTGTTTTAATGGTTGAAAATTAGATGTCTCACCTCTATACAGATATAAGTTCCAAGCCGACGACTTATTCAGGAAGAAGGTACACTAAGGTTAAAGCTTAGAGCTTAGGAAGGGAGGTTGGATAAAGAAAGAAGTCATACTATTAAAGGCATAGTGACTTTTGGAATGCCATTGGTTGGTTATAGCATCCTAACCTTATTCTCCTCTATTGACACTTCCTTTATCTGGTCTCCTCTCTTTTAAAGGGTAAAAATTCTTCCACTGGCAGTTATGTGCCAAGTTTGAATAAGATTTTTTTGAAGAAAGACAGGCATGATCAGAAAATAAATAAAAGATTTACCAGCTTTAATTCTTTAGGATCCGAATTACTATTTTTTTTTTTTTTACTATTTCGTTTTCTTTTTTTCTTTAGATTTTATTTATTATTCTTACTTTTGTAAAAGAAAGTATTGTGGTCATGTGAGATTCTTTTAGAAATTGTGAGTCAAGTCCCATGGGTATGAAAAATAATTATTTATTTGAGGAGAGAGCAAAATGCCACTATTATGCACTCCGTTCAATCACAAAAGGTCCTAAGATCTTACCCATAAAAACACAAAAGTTTTCCAATATATTACTAAACGTAATATCTGACGCAACATCTCGCTCAAGTGGATGATGTGTTCCTAGATTAGATTAGATTGCATTAGATTAGATTGAGGAGGGCCACCCTATTCCACTGCGACCTTCATTGAGTGGTCTATTGTGGACTGCGACTAACGCTGCATGAAAGAGGCTACGTTTACGAAGTATTACACTTCGTCAGAGACATACCACTCCGTGGTAGCCTGCTTCATTTTGTGGTCATCGACCGGTTTTGGGCGTTCGCCCATCTTCAAGATGCGTATTTCAGACAGTGTGACAACACAGATTGTACAGAGCAAACTTTGTTTTCACACAGAAGAAGAGTATGGATGAATAGGATCAATTAGAAACAGCAGAGGTACGGGGAACCCGAATTGGTTTCTGTTATCAGGAAAGGATGATTGCAATGGCCTGGGTCACATAAAAAAAGGATACCCCAAAAAATATTCCCTAAGAGAATACTGTGTGGTAGAATGATTTCCGAGAAGCAGGAATTAGAAGGTGGCGCTCAAAGACAAAAGAGAAGCAGGAGTGGTGTTCTTCTTATCAACCGTGTGAAAACTAAGTTTGCTCAGTGCAAGTCTGTGTTGTCACACTGCCTGAAAAAACGCATCCTGAAGATGGGCGAACGCCCAAAACCGGTCGATGACCACAAAATGAAGCAGGCTACCACGGAAAATGTCTCTGATGCTTTCCAGCTCTGCGGGACCAACCATCACAACAACTATTACACTTCGGTTTCGCCCCATATACCGCGGCTTCAACCACGTCTTCCATCCTGAAGCCATCCGTGGACCACCATACTGTCGTCTAATATTGGTAGTCCATGCTTCTAAGCTTCTCTGCCGGAAAATTCCAAGCTTCTGTTATCACAAAATTGAAGAGTTTATCGAAGCTGTTATGCACCTCTGGGTACAAATTTTGAGTTCATTAAATCATAACGGTATAATTATAACAATTAAACATCTTACATATGATTTTTTGTTTGTTTTTAAATCCAATTATTACTTTTTTCAATCAAATTAAATCTTTCTTCATTCAAATTAACATTATTTCGATGATTAAACTTTTACTCTTATTATTTAGACAAAACTGGTCAACTTGTTTATTATTTGCAAGGATTTAGTAGATAGATTTTTTTTTGTTTTAATCATTTATTAAAGTAATTATAATACATAAAAAAATAAATAATGGCAGAGCAATTTAAGAAATCAAGGCCCGCCAGAAAGAAAAGCTGTACTACAGATTAAATTCCCAGTGTCGTCGTTTGTTTTTCTTTAGAATTCCCAAGCAATGGCACGCTAAATTCTACTATTTATATCCCACATTACATACAGGCCTACTATATCGACACATCTTCCGCTTCAAAAACAGTCCACATCACTGGGAAACTCTTAAACTTAATTTTCAAGTTGGAATTTTATAATAAAAAAATTAGCACACAATAGTAACATCACAATAGCCTGATTAGATCTTTTGAGAGTATTACACAACTTGAAGCTACTTTAATATAGTTCACTTCTTACCACCGAATAAGGAAGTGACTTTTGATAAAGTGTAAAAAAAAAACCTCTTAATTAAAAAGAAAAGTTTGGTGCTAAAAGTTCAAATTAAATGAATAAGATTGAATAGAAATGTCAACCAAAGTTTTCCTGAATTGCAAAACAATGAATACATGAATTCAAGAAGGCTGGGGGAAAAAAAAAATTAAAAAAAAAAAGGAAAAGAAAAGAAAAATTCACTAATTAATTAGTAACTGTTTGGAAACAGGAACCCCTTCAATAATAATATTTTGGCACTTTAAGAACTCTATTCAATACTAATTAAAACTGAATAAATAAATTTAAAAAAAAAAGAAGAGTTTTTCAGTGATCAATCCTTATTATTCATTTAAATAAATCCAAAGATAGTATCTATTGTTATTCTTATTTTCCATTGCTCCCATTGATTATATAATAAACACTTCCGTTTAATTAGCTGACGTGTTTATTTTATTTTATTTTTTTTAATAAATGTATAGCCTAGTTTGTTTTATGACTTCCTGTGTAATATTCCTTTCACTTCTTAGTAATTTCCTGTAACCTTCTCGTTACTATAACACAATCTCAGCATTAATATTCCAGTTTCCTATTTCAATTATTTCTCGTTCAACATTTAGCAATTTATAACATAACGTATGGATCCGTCGTTGGCCGATGATTATGACGGATAGAACCCGTCATTGGTAGGACTTGCCGTGGAGGAACAATTTTTGGCCGGATATCAATAAAAAAATGGTCACATGATATCTTCTCCTTCATCATCATCATCATCATCAATCACCTACAACTCTTGGAAAATATTTTAAAGAACTAAATCGTTTTTACACAGGGAATTTTTTGAGTAAATTTTATTCTATTCCTGGGGGGACATTTAAAAATGTTCATGATTGTGGCTCATCCAAAAACCCATTTCCTACCCAAAAAATATCTGTGAATATCATTTCAATTTGGAAGAACATCGTGTCAATCATTCTTATGGGTATTCCAGCTTATCCCCCGTTCATTCTTATAACAGACAAATGCCAGCAAAGGTAGGTGATATAAGCAACTATCTGGTTTTTAGCGTATCCAATCCAAACTCTAGTCTCACCATCAATTCATTTATTTGCACCATACACTTTCCTTTACTTTATAAATAATTTTATAATGTACAAAACAAACACACAGATCTTTTAAATCATAGTAGACTTGACTTTGTAGCCTCATTCTTTTCACAATTGAAAATCAGTGCTTTGGAACTGGCTATACGAGATATTTAAATTTGGGGATTTAAAAAAAATATTATGTTGAAAGTAGTATGGTTTATTGGCTGTTTTTTTATATATACTTTCCTGGGTATGTTTGGTACAATGAACCACTTACGTTTCGTAAAATGAACCACTTACGTTTCGGTATTCCACATGCCATTATCTAAAGATGTATTATAATATATTTGTATCTGAAACTTTATTGGTTTATACTATTTTTTTTATATCAGTTATTACATAGTTTTGTGCCTATTTTATTTTTGTTGTAATCAAATATGTAATTTGTTACTGTCACTTTATTCATTTTAGTTTTAATTAGATTGAAATGGAATCTGCGTTAAATGTTAATGTGAAACAGCACCACGTGTCTCTTCACTTAGATATCTTTATATATGTTGGTTGTGGAATTTATTTTCTGTTACTTTATATAATTTTTTTTTATTTCAAGCCTTAAAGGTGGTATCAATTTGTGGACTTACATTGTTACAAATATGAAAGTAATCATTTTTTTTTTTTGCATGTGGAATGCCGAAACGTTAAGAGAAAAAAATGTTATTTCATAAGATATATTAAATAAACGAATTTAGGCTGTAAGTGGTTCAATTTTACC
>JAAEAF010008084.1:81454-100519 GCA_011037195.1 Triatoma infestans
ATAATAATAATAGTATTTTATTCTCAAAATATTTACAAAATAAAAAAGAAAACACGCACAGTACAGCATGGAAAAATCCGTCTGCTGGTGGTCGATGTGAAAACAAAAAAATTTAATTGTATAAAAGAATAAGGAGAAAAAAAAAATTAATAACGAGTTATGTAATGGAAAAATAATGGTCTCGTAGTAATGAATACAAAAATTGAAACTGAGATATTATTGAAAAAACTTGTTGGAGAGGTCGGACTATTAACTATTGACAAAATTATTAGACAGGACACAAGAAATCTGGGAAAAACATCCTTACAAACGAACAGGTTAAATTCTATGCAATATAATCAAAAAAATGAATGGAAATCATTGAAAAGAAAACAAATCAAAAGAATAGCAGGAAAATAAGAGAAATGGAGAAATTTACACACAATATATTATGAAATAATATATTTAGAAATATATTTTCTCACAATTGCAATTCTTTAAAAGATAAGAGTAAACTGAAATAATTATTAGAAGAGCTAAAATATATAAACTGGGATATTGTAGAACTAGCTGAGGTCACAAGAAATGTTGAGCAATGCATTAATTTAATGGAGAAGGTTATTTTGGAGGCTTTTTTTAGTCAATTCCAACTTTGCGGAAAATATTATATTAAAGTGTTTAAGAAATGGTACAGTTTTACAAGAATAAAGATACTATTAAATGTATAACTTGTTTATGTAAGATTTGAAACTATAAATAATAGATTATTATTTCTGTTTTCATAAATAGAAGTATAAAGTTTGTTTCTATTTTATTATATTATATTAATTTTG
The DNA here is from genome assembly GCA_011037195.1 of Triatoma infestans. Lineage (NCBI taxonomy): Eukaryota > Metazoa > Arthropoda > Insecta > Hemiptera > Reduviidae > Triatoma > Triatoma infestans. Next base: position 82,267 of record JAAEAF010008084.1, read on the forward strand.
TTTTCATTAACATTTTTGTCTGTAATCATTTTGAAAATGTTACAGTAAAATATGTTATGTATTTTTAAAGATGATATTTTTAGTCTGAACTCGAACCTAAAGGTCACCACGACAAATGTCGATTTGTTACTATTAGCAAGTAAAAGTTGAATAATGTATTTATGACATTATAAGACATTAATGTATATGATATTAGTAACAATAAATGGTTACTATTATTATTATTATGTAATGGAATCAGTGAATATATGATAATAGATAAGAATATCCATGTATAGAATAAGTAATTTATAAGATTACAGCAAGTATTTAGGTACAAATAAAACTAAAACTTAAATTGATCAATTAAATATTGGCGATACTTCCACGAACTGCTAGCATATTGAATAACTGCGGTTAGGAAAATTTAACATATCAATCAATTGGACTGTTGAGATACAGAACTCTAAATTCAAATAAAACAGTGCACTCTCCATGAAATGAACAGTGTGTTCCTTAACCCACTGAGAGTTACACATTGAACAGAATACAATTTCCTTCTCTATTCAAATACAAGAGTTCACCTCTAATTTTAAACAGCCATCGTAATTCAAGCAGAGTTAGCTCGCTCATATTCTTGTTTATGGCAAAATTAAACAAATCAAAATTTTTGTGTCCAGAGATTTATAAAATATAAAACTGGTGGTAGACTGGGCGCGCTCCAAAATCTCCAATTGAGGACCTACCCTAATTTTATTAATAAGTTCCGATCACAAAGACGGCCACACGGAAATATTATCAACAGAAAAATTAAAATCTGACAGATGGGCGGATGATAATGTAGTCCACTGGTTAAACCAAAGAATCAGAGACATTTTTCGTGGTAGCCTGCTTCATTTTGTGGTCATCGATCGGTTTCGGGCGTTCCGTTCGCCCATCTTCAGGATGCGTTTGTCAGACAGTGTGCTAACACAGACTTGCACAAAGCAAATACAATGTGTGCAAGTCTGTGTTAACACACTGTCTGACAAACGCCCTGCCAGAAGATGGGAGAACGCCCGAAACCGGTCGATGAATACAAAATGAAGCAGGATACCACGAAAAATGTCTCTGATGCTTTCCAGCTCTGCAGAACCAACCACCACAACAACTAAACCAAAGAATGAACATTGCTATTAATGACTTCAAAGGCAAAACTATCTTGACATTCTCTATGATCAGGATATTTCATCACCTTTAAGATATATAGTTAAAATGCAGTTTCAGAGTATATAGGAATAAAAGATCCACTCCGGTCTCTAAATAGAGCATGTAATTTGGTGCACTAGAAGGTAAAGCGAATAAATTTTCTGATTAAAAAAAACGTTGGATTTTCTCAATTTGATCATACCTCTGGTAACCCCAGACTTGACATGCATAGCAAAGAATGGAACGGACAATGGAATTAAAAAAATCTAAATTTTACTGGCAAAGAGATCAGATCCTGACATATAAATACAGACCATAATCTATTGATTGCAAGTTTAGCCGCAGAGACTTTTTGCTCTAGGTGATGGTTCAACGATAAACGAGAGGTAAGAGTTACATCTAGGTACTTGTACTCATTGACCACCTCAATAGGCATATCTCCAAGTTGCCATTTATCCTTTGAAGCTAACTTGCCACCTCTTTTAAAAACCATTGCTTTGGATTTGGCCAGATTACTTCTAAGTTCCATTGATCAGTATTTGTTGGTATTCTTTGGTCAATGGAGGAGAATTTAAACTAAATAAAATGAGTTTTTGGAGGAAAGCATAACTTCCCCGTCCAACGTTCAGCAAAACGTCATTAAATGAACTTTCTATGAAAAAAGTTCCCATCAACAATAAATAGATCTCTCTGTATTAATAGTTAGTGTAACAAATTTAATGAAATCTGTTGTAATATGCACACTGTTGGAAGAAATTATTATAATAGTTCGAATTATTATAAATAAAAGAATCTTTAAAATTTGGAAATATATCTTTAAAATTTAGATTATAAAGCCAAGCTGAGGCTGAAGGGTGTTTGAAGGTCAGATAACCACAAAAGAGCACAGTTAGGAAAGTTGAATAACCTTTATAATTACAATGAAAGGAATTTCCATCCGTTCCACTCTTCTAGGGGTGGAAAGGTATATAATATGTGTAAGGGCGACTATAATTAGGGGAATCAAACATTTAGACTGAAGCTGTGCCGGAGTGTTTCCTGCAAAGTTGTAGTAGTGTGTGGTAGACGTACATTCAAAATGCCCCAACCTTCAAGTCGAAGACTTAATAATTTGTAAGTTTCTACTCCTCCAAAATATGATTACAAAATATTAGGATAATAATTTACAAATGAATAAGTTTTGTATCTATTTTATTATTATTTGAATAATATATGAATATTTCTTTTTTATGTGTATTCTTTTGGGTATTTTGTATTCCTTCTCAGTTCAGATAAACACAGACCTCACGAAATCCTTTTTGAAAAGATTCCAAATATAAAAATTATAATTATTAATTAACATAATACATTTAGTTAATATATACCCTCCAATACATAACATTACACTGTCTGTGTTTTTCTAGAAAAAATCGTCCAGTAATAACGCACTTTAGTTCATCCAATTTTCTTCAAACACTTAATTCGGTCCCATATTTAATTCTAAGATTAATATTATTTGAATGATAGAATTGTATAATAAACTAAAATAGTTTTTTCTTTATAGCCCAAAGCCTCCTTAAATTTTTGTTTCGCGAAATTTTTCAATTAAAAGTTGTAGCTCTTTATATGTTTAGTTATTATATCAAGTTTTTAAAAAAAATAAAAAAATAAAAAAATTGTTTGAGTCATTTTCGAAAAAATGGCTGAAAACTGAAAGATTTTTTTAATATTCAGAATTTCGACAACATATTTAATGCTAATTAATATTATTTAAATATAAGAATCGAATAATAAACTAAATTTGCACTTTAGAGGAAATACAAAAACCCATTTCTCCCATAAAAGCCGCCGCTTTAAATGAATCTTCCCAAAGTTTTGTTTCAAATAAAAATTCTATCTCTTAATATTGTAACGCAGCCAGTCGTGCCATGTAGGAGAGAAGGCAGGTACCTAAGGTTCTCCTAGTGGCCGCTGGGAACGCTGGCGGCGCACTTATTCTCTCTAGAGGAATCGAGGAATTTCTAGAAGATTCCCCACCGTTATAAATAGTGGGACCACAGAGTGTTGACAGAGTTTTCCAGTTACAAACGAAGTCACTAGTTTGCAAAAAGTGCATAAAAAGTGAAGTTTTGTGGTTTAAACTGTGAAGTAATTATTATTAATGGTGTATTTTGTAATTTAATTGTGTATAACAATAGATTGCTGTTTTCTTTATTGAGTTATAGAGTATTTTTATCTATACGAACCACTTAAAACTAGTTGCATAGTAGTTTAGAGGGAAAAACTTTAACAATGTAACTGTGTTTATATGTATAGTTTTTGTATAGAGTTTAAAAAAAAATCGTTGGAGCTAATTCTGAGAAAAAAAAAAAGGTAAAGAAGTGAAAAAAACTATTCAATAAAGTGGTACTTCTAGTTGAGGAATTTTGACACATAACTTACTGTCGGATACCCCCTTATGGTGATACCGAAACGGAATGTTAAGTTTGAACTTTCTGCGTTGAGCTATTATATATATATATATATACACGAACCATTTTCTAAAAACCACTTTTTCGAACTCAGGGGTCCTCAGAAGGGGTCCTTACGGTGAAAATTTGACAGGATTACGATACTTCCTCTTATTAAGAGTAAGAGAAAGTAAAAATAATAAGATGTTTATACGGTAATGGCCAGAGGTGTAGATAAAGAAACAAGAATTCTTTGTAGCTTTGCGTTTTGGGTACATACCATTGGTGCCCCCTTTCTTCAGGAACGCTGCAAAATTTATTAGAGAAAAGGTATATTATTGTACGGTATAGTAGTAAAGAAAAAGTGCATATTTTTATAACAAATAAAAGAAAAATTTATATTAAAGGAAATATTAACAGAACAGATTTGAGCATAAGATATTAAAAACAAGAAATTATAACTGTCACTTCTTTGTGATAATTTCTTGTTTTTAATATATTACGCTCACTCTGTTCTGTTAATATAGCTTTAATTTAAATTTTTCTTTTATTTGTTATAAAATCAATGCGCTTTTTTCTTTACTACTGTTCTATAATGTAACTTTTCTCCAATAAATTTTGCAGAGCTCCTGAAGAACGGTACCAATGGTATCCGAAACGTAGAGCAACAAATAATTTTTTTTTTCTTTAACAACTCCTCTAGCCATTGCCCTACAAACATCTTATTCGTAATTCTAAGGGCTAAGACGATTTGAAAACCAATTTGAAAGTAAGAATTAATTTCCTAAAAGTTAATACTATTATGGTGTGCAATACACAATCACATAAATTTGCAATTTCATGATAGAATTTGAGTGAACTTTTTGGGCGGTAAAACTAGACCACTTCAAAGAGAAATAGTTTTCTTTTTTCATTTTTTGTATTTTTTTTTTTTTTATAGAAAGTAAACATAAAAAATATAAATATACCGAGAGCTTTTCACTATAAACGTTTGTGATAAAAAAAATCTGGTTTTATCTGGTGCATACTTCCTACTACCGGAAAGGGGTGAGTTTTGGTGTAATTGTGTTCTGGTGTTCGTGTTTGTGAGAATTGATATAATACATAACACCAATATGTGTGTGTGTGTGACTATTGTATACTGTATGTGTATGTGTATATATTTATATATGAAGAAAAGGCCATACTGATGTATTAAGTGCGTTTGGACGTGGTAGGCTCTTCTGCTTGATTAAATCTATTTTGCATGTCTCTTCTAGTACAAATACACACATCTATTATTCAATGCATAAACATTTTATATATACATAATACTATGTTAGGTTAAATAACATTTATCTATAACGCTACTTTACTTTTTCTTTTATCAGGCTTCTTCTATATGGTTGCCTGAATCGGCTTTAATCCCTTCATCCGTCTCTGTTCGAGCAGCCTCTATCTTCTGGACCCCATTCGGCCATCACCTCTTCTTGGTCACCTCTTGTATACAAGTCTAACGTTAGTCTTTCTCATCTTCTTCTTCTAAAAGATAGCTGCCAACTTACATATTCCTTTGGCCATCTCACATTGGGCATTCTTAGACCGTAGCCCTTCCATATGTTTACTTTATGCAGAATTTACTAACTTGTGGCAAGATTAAATTAAAAGTATCAGATATCCGTAGTCCAATAATTAGAAACTTATGTTGAAAAAGCCGCGGATCTGCGGAAACTCCTATACGGTGGTACCTCGGTATACGTCTGCTTTAGAATACGTTGAAATGTATTGGTGATGTGTGTGTTTGTGTGCTGGTAGCTTGAGGCGTGAGCGGTTTAGTAAAAGGGGCTTGTAAGTATATATGTTTAAGAGTGAAGTATTATAAGTAATCAAGAGATCACACTGTTTTTAAAATAGATATATTCTCTAAGTGAAATTAAGTTACTTAAAATATCACAATAATATGGCTTATAAGTATACTGAAATTAATTGGAATAAACTCTTATGTTATAGCTTAAACAGGCACAGATTTGATGTGTTCTCTTCGGTGTTTACAACAAAACTGTGCTTGAAGGAATGTCTTCTAATCGTTCGTTCAATTCCTCCCTGTGTGAAGAAGGGGGTAGGACAATGCTATCAAGGTTCATGAACTCTCCCAGTAACTGGACTTCTTCTACCTGGCTTCCGCTTTGAATGTATATTCTTGAAATAATATTTTTCAAATAAAATATGTTTCTGGCATCCATCACAACGTCCTGTTCGGACGAAACAAATTTTGCTCGGTATACGAGTTAATTCAATTATACCCGCCATCTATGAACAAGTAGCACTATGATATCTACACTATTCATGAATTAATCCCCCGTGGCGGTGCCACGGTCTATAACTTTGTTAAATTTCTTCTGATTTTAATTTTTAAGTAAAGTTTTATTATTTTTATTAATCATGAATAGTAAAAAAGGAAAATGAAAAGTCACAGAAAACTAAAACAAAATGACTAGAACCACAATGGAACTGAAAAAAGGGATTGTTGAGAAATATGAAAATGGCATGCGTATTCAAGATTTAACTGTGGCATGATTTAAATAATACATATATGTAATATGTATATACTTATATGTACAATATAATAACTTCAAAAAATCTGTAATAAAATAAATTATTATTTTTTATTAAAGTGCTCAAACAGTGTTTACATTATTTTACAACCCTATTAATATACCATATTAAAAGGAGTTTTTTTTTACATGAGAACGGATTAATCATTTTTACATTACTTCTTTTGGGAAAGGGATGGTTTGATATACGTCCTATTCAGTATAAGTCCAAACATCAGGAACTGATTAAGTTCGTATACCGAGGTTCCACTGTATATAAATTTACTCTCCGCCGCCGCCCACGATTCAGAACAAACCTGCAAGTTAAGCCTGCAAAAATACGCATTACTTTTTTCTTTTTACTTTAATTCAACATTACTTTTCTGAGCATATACTAAGAATTATAAATAATAAAAAAAAACTAAATTCACCATAAAAATTTGGTCAAATTACTTCTAAATTGATAATTAAATTACTCATGAAAACATTTAGAGATAAAAGTCGTAGAAAAGTAGAACTAAATTCAATGTGACACAAGTTGGTTAAAGCGTTCTAACATGAATGTAGTTTCATGAAATATTTAATAGAAAATGGCCCAAGCAATACGTGAGGGCAATTGTAGTATGTCGGCTTGTTCACTAAACTTTAGTTTCCTGGCTTTTGTACCAAAACTACCAAACTATTTATACATAGGTCTAACCATCCCACCCCCCCTAATTATGGTCTTAAAAAAAAAAGAAAAAAAAAGAAATGCACAACTATTTCAAAGCCGATTTTTGACCATCTTTTTGTGGGTCAAGTTTGTGAATGTAGAAGGTATGGTCCACAGATTCTATTATTCACATAAATAAGTAATAAACTTAGCAGGTACTTATTTCTAATTCTTTTTATTATATTTTCCTTTCTTTAGAAATTGTTGAACTAGCGGACGAAACTGTTGCATTAGGATGTTAAGAAAAAATAAAATAAAAAAACCCGGTCGCTGATATTTAGTATAATAAATCGATTATGCAAATCATTTTTAAATAGATTATAAACTAGGTTTTCTCTTAAACACTTCAAAGGCAAAAGCATAGCAGCCCATATTAAAGGATCGTTGACCTAATTGTACTCTATACACTTTCTAAGACCCTTCCTTAATGTACACTCTAGGTAAAATGGATATCACAACCAATTATCATAAAATTTAATTTTAAAGTTTTTTATTGTTTCATTTCTCTTCCATTATTAAAATGAAAAAGAATATAAAGAACTTTATATGCTGCAGTGCAGTCACAAAATATTTATACGGCAACTTAAAAAATTATTAATAAAATAATAATAATAATAATAATAATAATAATAATAATAATAACCGTTCTCAATTGCTCAGTTCCTTAAGCTGTATAAATTAATTCATGGATGGATACTAACCGATGAGTGTTTATATTTTATGAAACACTCGAATGACTTTCTCTTATTGAAATTTACGTAGTTACACTTGACAAAATACCTTCAAATCTTGGATTTGAATCTTGACATAGGTTTTCGCTTTGTAGCACGTGCTGGTGTTGAAGGAGCCGAAACTCAAAGTTACTAAATTGAATATTATAGATCTATGATAATGTTTATGTACAGTATCTTTGTACTAAAAGTTCATAATAAAATAGTTGCATAATTACTACATCACTGTGTTAGACAATGTTCATATTGGAAACATGCTTGGAAAATATTTATAAAGCTAGTTAAATAATGGGTCCCTTTTGAATGATACTGATATAATAATGACGCCATTATTATATATTTGAAGATTCGTTCGCGATATCAGTAAATTTGTACTGTGGCTGTGTATTAAATTCGTACATTGATGAGATCCCTTGCTTAATTTAATGTAAACAAGCATTGCAATGGTTTGATTGCAGTCTAATTATTATTGTTTCCGCTATACCTTTCTACGCCTTGCCACAATACCCTGGAGGTTTTCTAATAATGGGGGCATCACTCTTTTAAAGCCCACTTTATATGAAGTACTGTACTCTAGTTGCCACATCTCAAGACGTGGGGCCTTCTAAGACTTACCACATTCGTTGAAGGGTGAGACATGTAGATAATTTCCCTTGAATTGGCAGGTTCTTTAGCCAAGCTGTTTACGATTCCATTATTCCTTAAGCTAGAGAAGCCCTTTAATCCATTAACAAAATATACTTTAAGCTTTCTTGCTGATTATAGAATATCAAAAAAGGTGCAATATTTCTAAGACAAATATCACTAGTGTGATAACTTTGTATAAAGTTAAGTGAATAGATGTTGGTACGTACAAGTGATATATTTTTAATAATATTAAAGCAGTAAGTTGTAAATTTTAATATTCACCGTAAAATTAAAGGTTGAAAAGAAGAATCTGTGTAGCAAACAAACACACACGCACATATGTACATACAGACACACACACACTCGTTCACACCAGCATTTTGTATCAGAATTTCGAACAAACTTTGACCTGTGCTACCCTGTACTGTTGTCATGTAAGTTAGTTAGTATCACTGTAGTTTTCGTACGAGTACGATCTCCACCGCCATCAACTCTATGTATGTTATATCATTTGTAAAACTTAACAAATTAAACGTACCATCATCATCATCATCAATTTGTCATTTGTTAAAGTGAAGTTATAGTGGAAATATATCTGTTTTATCATAGCACCAATCTTTTCTCTGAGCTACCCATCGGGAGACTACTACGGTGGAACTCCAAACCGTCTTTATCCCGAACAGATGTAATATGGTTCCTTTATTCAGTTATACGATGAAAAAAAAATTTGCCAAGTCAGAAGTTTAACTCAGTTTTATTTCTATGACAGGTTTCGCTTTAAATTTGAAACATAATCTGGCAGTGTTTCTTCATCCTAAAATGGAAGATGCAAACGAATTGGTGATTACATTTAACGGTGAACTTTTTCTGTCACTCATTATTAAAAAACTGTTCATGCTGCACAAGTTCTAATGTATTGCAGATCCTGGGGAGAGCGATTATTCTGGCGATAACACTGACGATTTCTCTGGAAAGAAAGCTAATTTGCTAGTAGTTGTTATTTGGGTCTTAGTTGATTTTAATATTTTATATGTACAGATATGGGGAAACCAAAACGACATTTTTAAGGATACTTGACCTAAAATCCGCTTAGATACGAATTTTCTCAGAAATTTTTTTTCAAATACAGCTGATAGATCTATTCACATGTAGTGAGTATAACACTTTGTTTAAAGAAACTCGTTGGTGACTTAATCTAAAAAAATTGCAAAAAAATTAAGTTCAGTAAGGAATCACCGACTTTCATCAAATTAGAATTTTGGCCACCCTCTTTATTCTTATTAATGTTATATAGATGTAAAAATCATACAATAACTCAAGTGGTACTTTACCGTTATTTACGTTAGCACATTATAAAATAAATTTTCCCAAGACAAAGTTTGAAATAAAAGTGATAGATTGGGAAGAGAATAGCTAAGTTAGCGTTCTGGACTACCACGCGGAGGATCCGGCTTCGAGTCCAGCTGTGCTACCCTTAGATTTATTCTTTTTAGCAGCCTCTACAGCTTACTGCCCAGTGATGGACAGTGTTGTCTGTAACGAGAGAACACTGTCCGGAGGCCGGCAGTGCACTGAGAAGGTGCAGGCGCCAATGCCCATAGATGTTGACGCGCCTTAGAGAAAGAAATACTTCAGTGAAGCAAGGCTGCTTAACGATGATGAGTTGCTAGATGACACACGTGCCAATCAATCGAGAGACATGTGTTTAAACCAATTTATTATTAAGTAAAATATCCAATCGTAAAAAGAAAATAACTTCAGGTACCTCATGCGAGACTGAAATAGTCAGGATATTACAAAGCAAAAACATACTTAAATATATGAAACATTTTCAACCGTACAAGTGCCAGGATATTATGCCCAGGGAATCAACAATAACGCCCTTCCACAATCGGAAGCAAATCATCGAGGCTGATGCCAACACTGCCCAAAAGAGGAATGACACCTCTCGAGCCAAACCACAGGCCCTGCACCCTAACCTAAAGGCCCTGTCTCCAAACTGGTCTCTACATTTTTTCTTTAAAGTGGGGAATACACTTCTCGTAAATTTTGCTCTTCTCTTCTTGGACCTTCTCCGCTTGACTCGGATCATTACTTTCGTATCTGACCGTTGGGTCCAAAACAAAAGCAATGTCGCTGTTTTCCTGGAAGGTCACGATGTCAGCACACCTGGCTGAACCGTTCGTATCGATGGCATAAACTTCCTCAAAGCTCGTAAAGCCCCGTTGATGCAGCAAATCCATAATAGCGTGCTTCACTCTGTGATGGTGTCGGGTTATTAGGAGCATGTTATTCGGACACTTCAGGAAGTATAAACTGAATTTGCTCTGTGCAAGTCTGTGTTATCACACTGTCTGACGCATCCTGAAGATGGGCGAGCGCCTGAAACCGGTCGATGACCACAAAATGAAGCAGGCTACCATGGAAAATGTCTCTGAAAATGGTTGGCTTCACAATTATTGTAAAAGGCTGTTTAGAGGGAACCCAAATATCAAAATTCCTCCATCAAGTTTGAACTTGTTACGATTTGACGCTTGTATTTTAGGTCCTGATCACATTGTTTTTCAAATATTTACGAAAGAAGCCGTTGAAGTTTTCCTAGTTGTCAGGAAAACTATTCCAACAGTGTGTTTATTGGGGAAGTGTTTAGTGGTTACCCTATTACCCTTTCTAGGATACCCTCAAGATGTTAAGTTCCTAGAAGAAGTGGCTAGTCTAATTTCCGTAGAGAAGATAGTTAATCATTGTTTCGTTCCACCAAACCGTGGAACGTAGGAATGAAGAAGAAACGTGTATTAAAAATGTTTAATACTTTAAATAGGCTGAAATACGAAGCAATTAGGTATGTATAACTTAAATAGTTTAGAACAACTAAACGAGGAATTTATCTGTAGCTAATTATCCAATAGATGGTGATAGCATTATTTGGAATTCAGCCAAATATACTCTGCCTCTCCTATAGAAACCGCTTTTTACCTACCTCAAAGTCCCCTATCATATGAGTCAAACTATTTTCCATGAAGAAAGGAAATATAAGACAGAGGAAAAAGCCTGAATTTAATGGCTAAAAAGAAAATGCTTGATGTAAATCGTTTGGAACAGATATCTTTAAACAACCAACTTTATCAAAAAAAAAAACATCAAATTTTATATTCATATAAGTTTAATAGCAAGATATTTTATAATAATTTAATGCATTGACCATGTAATAAAAATAAAATTAATAATAATAATAAAGTAATATAAAAGTTTTATTCAGAATGAATTTTTAAAAATTTGGTTTGCCATTAATTTTAGATAGGAGGGATGTTGAACAACTGATGATAATTTTATTTTGATTTTAACAGGAAAATAGGGATATCGGAATCAGGAGATAGTTATCCTATCCGATAGTCAGGCTGCCATTAAAGCACTGAGCTCCAGTATGGCCCCCTCCCCACCCCCCCCTCCACTCTAAAAATGGGATGGAATGCCTAGGTAAAGCTTTACGACTAGGCAGAAGAGAATAAAGTCACCCTCATCTGGGTGCCGGGACATGTCGGTGTGAGGTGGCCTACACCCTGGCAAAAGAAGGCGCTGCATCTTTTCTCTTTAGGCCAGAGCCCTTTTGTGGAGTTAACGACCAAGTATTCTTAGAAGAAATCAAAAAGGAGGAGGTGGTGAAAAGAGCTCTCTCTGGAACACCATCCCGGGACTGAGGCAGGCCAAGATCTGTCTGGGAATCAGGAAAGGTCGAAAGCCTGCATCAGTCTGAGTAAGAACAAGATCCGTATCCTTACGGAATTCCTTACGGGACTCAGGGGACACTTGAGGAAGCTCGGCCTAGAAAATGATAGCTCATGCAGATTCTGTGGTGAGATGGAAGAAACTCCGATACATCTCCTCACAGACTGTAATGATTTAATAGTCTGGGTCGTTACCAGATAAAGGAGGAGTAAATATCCACCCTAGAACCCTCCAGGATCTTGGGATTCCTTAGGAAGCTCAACCTGGAGAGGGTGATGTAGATGAGCTAACTCATCCACGGCACCAGGGGGTACAATAGATCATCAAATGGTCACAGTACAGAATCCTCAAAAAAAAGAAGAAAAAAAAAAAGGAATATAACAGCAACCCTTACTGGACCACGAAGTTCATTTTCTTCGAAACAAAAATTGACAGAATTTTTAATCAGAGACATTTTCCGGGGTAGTCTGCTTCACACAAACACACACAAACTGAATTTGCTCTGTGCAAGTCTGTGTTGTCACACTGTCTGGAAAACGCATCCTGAAGATGGGCGAACCGCCGAAACCGGTCGATGACCACAAAATGAAGCAGGCTACCACGGAAAATGTTCTGATGCTTTCTAGCTCTGCAGAACCAACCACCACAACAACTAGACAGAATTTTAGTAAAAATTGAGTGTTGTTATAGCCAACTAGGACATCGCCCCAATGGCCCACTGCATCCTCCATTTGTTCCGAGTATCCCACCCCCCACATACATACATAGAAAATATTTGGAAAATTTGCTCTTACAGAGAAAAAGAGAGTAAAGAGAGAAAAATGACACGGCTATCTAACGCAGAGTCTGAACTATAAGAGTCGCTCAGTTATGGCTAGACAAAGTCGATATTTGTTTTTGCATCTGTCATTACACGAAATGAATTAATCCGAACACTGCTCAGTAAGCAGTATTGTATTTTTATGAAACGTCAATTTTAGAAATTTAGTCAATGCAAAAATTAAGGAGATGAGGGAAGGTATTAGCTCAGTGGTTAGTGCACTGGACTCCCACGCGGAGGTCCCGGGTTCAAGAGCAGCTGCCTTTAGATTTTCTCTTCCTAGAAGTCTCTATAGCTCACTATCCGGTGATGGACAGTGTGGTTTCTAACAAGAAAACACTGTCCGGAAGCCTGCAGTGTACTGAGAATGCTCCGGGAGCCAATGACAATAGATTTTGACATGCCTTAAATTAAAAAAAAAAAAACAATTAAGGAAATGATTTTATTTATAAATAATCTTTTTTTAACGTTCATTTTTTAATACATACAATAAACTGGTTAATGGTTGTATTACTTTCTCTTATTCTGTATATGCATTAACATCACTTAAAATTTTCACCAGCCGTCACTGCTCCATAGAGATGTAGAACATAAGGCTCAGATCCGGATAAGCTTACAAAATCTGCCTGCCAGACGGGCAATCCTATTTCCCTTTATGCTTTGATACTGTACAATAAGCTAATACCCAAACCAGACAGACTTGAATTCCGCTGTAAACAAGATTGGGCATTTCCCATACTGTTCTTGAACTCTATCGTGAACTAATAACTCCTCACTCCTAACTAATAACAGCAGTTTATCTGCCTGAACCGATGATGACCTTGGATTATATTAATAAACTCCATTCTTAAATCCCTGGAGATCACATCATAACAGCTGGCAGCTCTGCGTGAATGATTACGGCTAGCTTATTTATGCTCACAGTAGGAAATTTAATAAATAAATTTAAAAAAAAAAAAAAAAACTGCTAACAAGTCAAAAATTAATTTTGAATTTGCATTTAAATTCCCTTGTCTCGCTCTAAGGTAATAAAATTTTATGAGTTTCCATTAGCAATAATTGTTTTTTACTGTTATAATAACCATTATCATTTTCATGCAACTCATAGTGCTGCAGTATCCAACGTAATTAGAAAAATGACAACAGGTTTTCCAAATGAAAATCGGTCGTTCAAAAAATATAGTGATATTACCCTTGGAATTATTACTTCTAGGGCGTTATGGTTTCGATCACATAATTTCCAGAATTCATTGTAAAGTACATCATCATTTTAATAAATAATAAAACAAAAAACGATGTAATGACTTTTTAGCAATTAGGGGAAACCATTTAAAATAAATTAAAAAAAAAAAATCAAATCCTTAAAATATATATATATAGTTCTGGACAAAATTAAGTGGAAATTCAATGATTAATGAAAAATTTGACCAATACATTAAATAAATCAATAATGAAACGCCGTTAAATATTTACTTCTCGCCATACATATTTAACATATATGGCCATGACGTATTTTGGGGTTTGGACAGAAGAAAATCTTAGGTTGAGCTTAGTTATTATATGAGAACATAAACACTTCAATGACGTTACACAGTAGGTATGATTTAGAGCGAGAATATGGTAGCGTGAGTAGAGAGTGACAGACTGACTGGCAGAGTGACGGTGTGAGGACGATGGTCATTAAATATTGAAGGTTGTTTGAAGGAGAGTGAATTAGAGAGAGTGAAAGTTGTGGTTCTTAGAGTGTCCTCAACTCGAGCTTGAGGTAGGGAGACATGTCATTCCTCATCTGGAGCTGTGTTTTCTAATTTGTACACGTCCAAGATATGTCACGAGAAATGTGACAAATTAAATTTATGTACGGCGATAAGTAAGTATTGTATGCCTATCCATTACAAATTTGTTGAATATTTTAATATGCTCAGACTAATTGAATTAAATAAGTACTAATATCATTTACAATAAGAAATATAACATAAACTTTATATCATTTAATGAAGATTCATGAAATTTTAGGTGAACAAAATTAAGTGGACACTTTAAACCAACAATATGAGTAATTCATATTTTTATTAATTAATCCTATCGTTTTTATTACAGCTTCTAAACGTCGAGATATACCTCAAGTTCCTGAGGATAATTTTGATCAATGTTTCAACATTTTAATTGCAATTCCTATAAAAGCTCTTGTATATTGTGACTTTTTTTTTGGTGGAATTATTTGAATCTAATAAGTTCCATAACTTTGCAGTGGGATTCAGATCCCCCCATTGTGGAGGCCACTTCAATACTTCTCAAAATTATGTTCTTTTTCGTAGTATGCTTTGGATTATTATCTTGTTGATGCAGCATCCTTTCCTCCGGAAATCCATTTTTAGAAATGATAGCACCTCGAATGTCAATTTATTTATAGCTGTCATAATTACTTTTTTAGGAGTATATTTTCTATATCATGCAAACAGAAAAATAAATAATTAAAAGTATAAATCCCTTTAGGATTGACCATTGGCTAATATTTACCGTTGTTTTTACCAAACTCTGGTCTCTGTTACTGTTATCCCACCGGAAATGGAGGAAACCTAAGGAAGCTTTAAAGCAGCGATATGTGTGATCCACTGTCAAGGTCAAAATCCGGATAGTGAAGGTTTTTGACCTCTATCGTGGCTCCAAAACGGTAAGTTTCCTATATTTTTTGTTTTTTTGTATGGTTTACGAAATTTAGAACCTGGTGACGGTAATAAATTGATATTTTAAAAGAAAACTAGGAGATATTTGGAAAAATAGATCTCGTTGAGGAATGTGTGCTGCAACAAGACGATGATCCAAAGCATCTAGCCAAAAAAAATCGGAAGAACTTTTACAAGACTGTAGGTTGGACGTTAGGTTAATAGAGTGGCCCCCACAAAGTGGAGGAACCATTTTTATTTTTAAGGCGCATCAACATCTATAAACATTGGCGCCCAGAGTCTTCTTAGTACACAATGCTGCCTTCTGGCCAGTGTTCACTCGTTACAGACAACTGTGCCCCCTTTACCGGACAGTGAGCTGTAGCGGCTCCTTGGAAGAGCAAATCTAAGGGCAGCACTGTTGGATACGAACCCGGATCATCCGCATGGGAGGTGAGCACGCTACTACTGAAATAATCGCTTTTCTTAAAGTACGAATCTGAATTCTATAGCAAATTTATGGAATCACCAAAGAAATGTTATAATAAACAGAAACTTATAAAAATCGCACAGTTTTAAACAAACTGATCAACATTATCTTCAGAACTTCATTCTTTACGAATTACCTTGTGGGCAAGCAGTAATAAAAACAAGAGGATTAAATACGGTATATTAATTTGCTCATATTGTATTGTTATGTGTATGTCCTTTCACGCTGAAACAAATGATGCATGTTTTGCATATCGTAATTGCATTTTTATTACAAACACAGGAGAGAATTATTATTTTCACTGCTGCACATAAATATATTACAGTGGTGGCAGCGGTGGAATCTTGAGTTGAGTGTTGATGTTCCACTGGATGCTGTATGTGATACTCTGGAGGATGGCCGCTAGGTTTCTTTACAGAACAGTGAAGGTCTCGCCTAACATCTACAGCCTACTGGTGAAGGTTGTGAAGTGTACAAGTGGTAGGTAGTCGACGGGTCGTCGACTGTTTGAGAAGGGAGAAATGTTATGTGTATGTCCCATCTCGTTGAAATAAATACAGTGCAATACAGTTTCATTCAATGATAAAGAGTTTATATTTCTTATTACAACTGACATTAATACTTATTTATTGTCTGAGTAAATTTAATAAATACTTGATTTATTACTTGTATTGGGTTAAATTACCTTTATGTTTCTTTAATCATTCAACTTGTACATGTAATTTTGTTCTAGAATTGTCTGCAGTTTCTACCAGTAGAAAGTTAGTGTTATTCTTTCTACAATAAGTTTGCCCACTTTTACCTTAATTCTTAATCTTGTTCATGTGATTTTGGAGAAAGTGAACAGATGATCACTAGAGAATAATTACTCTAAAATAGAACAATGAATTGTTTGTAGTCTGCATAAATTAGATCATTAACTTTCTCTCACTAATACGAGTTGAATTAAAATCTATTCTTGCCTTAATCATGATTAAAAGATATAGTAGTAAAAGTTTTTTTCTTTTTTTTTTTTTTAAATGAACAATTTAGAAACAAAAGAATAAAAAATAAAACTAAAATTATTGGAAGGCAATAAAAATTGGAAAAAAAAAATGAAAAAAATAATGTAAATACCAAATATGGAATGAAATTGAGGATGACAGGGGAAAAAAAAAAGAAATTAAAAATTTTATTTCAAATTATTCTTTAAAATATTTATGAAATTATATTTGCAATTCAATGATAACTTTTTTTCTTAAAATACTCCAAAGATAATTAAATTAGTGTTTAAAAATAATATTTTTTATTTACTTCTTTTTTGTTAGTTTTTTTTTTTGTTCTTTTCTGTTTTACTTTATTTTTTGTAAAAAACAATATATTTGATTACCTTTACGAGAGGAACTTTTGGGGTAGAACCGGGTAGCTAAGCTGAAACACTGATATCGATGTTTTTTTTTATGGAATTTTCAACAATAGTACATCTAATATATCTATAAAAACCAATTTTCAAATATGGAAGATTTGTAATGTGATAACAAGAAGGAGTGATGACAAGAAGGAAAATATAAAATTTGTAATTATAAAAATTATAACTAGTGATGCCAGCCAGTCGCTATTATTCAGGTCAAGAGCCGTGGCCAGTGCACGGTCAAAGGGACCGCCAAGGACAGAAACCGCCAAAGACACACCGCTTTCAACAAGAAACCCTTTTAAAAGGGTCATTATACGGTCAGTACACAGAAGCCGCCTCGCCAATATACAAGGGTCAACAAATCATTCAAAAGACCACCTGGCTACAGTCTTTTGATAACCGCCAATAAACAAACACTCAAAAGACCACCTGGCTACAGTCTTTTGATAACCGCCATCACCTGTCGCCACACCTGTTCACCGACCTATTCCAGACCTAGGGTCAACACACAGCAAGTGATGTTTTAGTGTGACCCGTAATTACACACTTGTCAATGTGTGAGTGATCGCAATATAACGTCTCTCCACAGGAAGAGGGGATGAGTATTCTTCAGTATTTTATCAGCGTATCATCAAGATTCTACGAGTGACATAGTTCATACATCGGAGCGCGTCCCTATCTAAGTATTTAAACATATATTTATTTATCAATCATTATAGTTGTGCATTCTAGTTACATTTAAATCATTTTAAATTAATTGTAGTTATATCTTTTCAAACGTTAAATTATTGTTAAAATATATATCTATTTTCGTAAATTAGTAGTTCACATTTCGAGTAACAACTCTCTAAAAATCTCTAGCTAACTCCCAACTATTCATCGCATCATAACCCTCTCCAAGACATCTGATCCCACTACA